>BEWF01000197.1:0-292408 GCA_002583695.1 Pleurotus salmoneostramineus
TTGCAGTCCCTTCAAGCCAGACTCGCGTCTTACGTGTCTTATGGATTCCATCAAGACTCTCATCTGAATATATGAATTACCTTACATTTTCATACTTAGGAGACTCTATTCCTCCGCGACGACTCTCGCGGCATCCCTGGCCTTTGCTCGATGCTCCTAAGACTCCTTTCCTGTGGATCAGCTCTTCCCCTCATCGCCATATACACTGTCGCCCTTGTTTAGTACTAAAAGTACTCAACGGTGTCTTTGTGTGAGTCTTTTTAACAGTGTCATTGTGAAGGTCTACGCACCTACATCACGCTACATGACGTTTGACGCACCCATGAACTCCTGTCCCGTCTCTATCCATATCGTCCCCACCATTCTCTCATACTCCGCCCATTGTCTCATTGGCGAGGAACTTGGAGTGTATTTCCAATTCTAAACGCCATTGCAACCTGCCACAAGGGTTTGCTCGCAAGGGATTCAGAAGAAATCCTCGCTGTTCAAAAGTCACAACAGCCTCTGCTACTCTAGGTTCCTGGACCCGCTAGTTTTGTCGCCCATTTTGAAACCTTGTGATGCTTCGAGGGCACAGGCTTATCCTGCGTGAAGAATGTTGCTCTGAGTTCTGCATCACATCCGGTTCATCAGCACTTTGCTCGTCTATGGTGGATGGACTAACACTTACTTCAACTTTGGTAGCACTTCGTAGGTGCTCTTCAAGCCTTGAAGTTTTGCTGGCCAGTTGCTTTTGATATCCCATAGGATGTGGTCCTAACCGCCTGCGAAAGAGAAGCATACTTAGCCCTGTACTCTGTGGCTTGTGAGAGTGTCATACTGTAAATTTAGATGGAAAGGAGGACTCGTCCGCCGTGCCGTGGCAGCGGCCCACAGACCAAGTACGAAGAGGAGTTCTTGAGGGCCGCGGTTTAGGGAGGCACAATAGGGGCTAAATAGGGTATCTTGAACCTGGAAACTGCAAACCTGGAGTTACAGTTGCGATCGATCTCTAAGGGTTGCTAAGGCTGGAATTTCAAGGCTAAGGCAAGATAAGTCCATCATATATCGCGAACCACTAGACAAAATGAGGGAACCACCAACAAGCAAACTGATACAAGCAACAAAAACGAAATGAAGTAACAGATGAAATCATACCGGCGGCGGCGACTTGGGTGACTTGGGGGATTTCGGTGACTTGGGACTGGTGGGTACCACCATCCCACTCACCCTCCGACTAATCCTCCTCCCAAGCCCACCGATACCATCCTCCTTACCCATCTCCTCCCCGTTATCTTTCAACTTTAATCCCTGCTGCAATGCATAAAACACCGATCGTCTCCTCTCCATCGGGCTAGCTGCATACGTATATCCTTCCTCACCCTCCATGACAATCTTCATCGTCAGAGGATCGATACGGAACTTCTTCCCGCGCAGTACGTCGTTGATATCTTTCTCTCGTTGACGACCAGCGAGGAGGGCACCGGCGTTTGTTTGTGCACCAATGGATACAGCGGAGGCAATGGTACCGGGTTCATGGAGGAGACGAAGGTTACGACGAGCGAAGCGATGCCATATTTGGATGATGGTACTGAGGGTGGCAAGAAGGAACAAGAATGTTGCGAGAAGATGCACAGCAACATCGCTGGGTAAACAAAGAAAAAGGCGTCAGAAATCTAAAAGAGGTACATCATAGAAAGGGACTCCTTACCTGAGGAAGAGCCTCTTGACCCATTTCTTGACTAGGATGTCGATGGGTCGTCTGTCATTGGGGCCCCTGATGAAGTAGACTTCCCTGGCGATGAGCTTGAGGTACGTAGTCTATAAACGAACGAGGTTAACAGGGGAGCTGATATACAAAAGGAGATGACAAACATAAACTTGGGTAGATAACGCGACGAAGCGGTCAGCCGCGAAAGAACCAGCGAGCCCAGCTGGACTCTGAGCGGCTGCTTGCAAAACTGCTGAAGGCATTTGAAGTCGGACCGAAGACTGACGGTCTATCACAAAGCTGGGGGACGAAATATCTGATATCAGTGACAGCAAAACGGTAACGTTCGAGCGGCCTTACCGGTCGGGGTTGATGAGCTGGAATCCTATTCCATTGTAGGCTCTGCCATTGAGCGGCGCGCCAGTGAGATTTCCCGCAAATTCAGAGAAGTTGGATGAGGCGGAGAATGGTCTGAGTTCTGTTACTTGGCTGAGGTTCCTTGAGGCGACGTCAACGCTAACGGCAACATCGAACAACGAAAACGTCGGGGAACAGATGGTTCCAGATGCCGCAGCACTAGGTTGATAACTACAAAAGGTGACCCAAATTCAGTCAGCGCCATCCTCATCGGAATTGATATGGTAGATTGGCAACGCACGTAAAGAACCAGAAGATGACAGGCGCGAACATCTGTTGGTCGGGGGGTTGACCACAGTCCGGGATATCCGAGCCAAACAAAACCGTAGCATTGCGATCCACCGACCAAGTGAAGGTGCACCCATTGCTGTTCACTGAATTCGTCCAGCCCGAGCCATCTGTATTCAGAGACATTTGGATGTTGATAGGGCGGCATCCCGCATCAGTTTTGACGGCAGTTGTGTTGGTGACGACAGTGCCGTTGGTGACAAGGTCAGTGGGGATCTAGAAGGTCATAAATAGACTGAGTGAGAACGTCGGAAAGATGGGATAAAAGAGGGGACGGGAAAGAAGCAGACACGCACATCGAATTCACCGATCGTGTAGGGCCCAGAGGTGAAGGGTGCATCGCCTAGACTATACAAGACAGAAGCAGACGCGTACCCAGCGGCAGAAACGAATGCTATCATCTAGTTTAGCTCATGTCATCAACGCTTGATGGAAACTCACTAGTCAAATTCCCAAACGCGTCGTTTTGATTGAGACCAAGCAGGGCGAGGTTGTTAACAGGAGTAGCTGAGAGGGGTGAAAATTTGTAACACAGGCAGGGAGTGACAGCGAAAAGGACGTACGATCAGATGTGTACCAAACATCCCTCACGACCAACAGCGCAGCGGACAAGGGCTGGAATGTCAAGGACAAAAGCACCATGAAGGAGGTGATCATCACAAGGTAATGTTTATTCCCGATAGCGTGGGCCCAGACAATGAAGTTGCTGTACGATTGTCAGCATCTCACAAGGAATAGGGTGGGGGCGCACTCACTTGTGTCGCGTGTAGTCTAAGAGCAAGCTTCTTTGAGGCGGTGAGTCTCCCTGAACGAGGTCGACATAAGGCTGCATCTTCTTTATCTCGATATCCGTCCATGTCCACATTGCAACCAGCTAAGCGCCAACGCATGTCAGGCCCATGTCTAACGAACATCAAGAAGTACTTACGAAAGCAGCGACAGCGACGGGTGGGAGTGTCTGTAGAGAAGCACCGAAGGGTCAGGTGGGCAACATTGAAAGAAAGATACCACTACGCACGTAAACATAATGCATGACCGTTTGTGAATCAGTTATGTCGCCATTGGTCGACCATCCTACGTCCCGAGCCAAGGGTGAGCATGAAACGACGGGCTATGGGCAAGACGCACCTTGGTTTTTGTTACTGAAATGCAGCGCAACCTCCAGCGCGATTCCCCCGCCAGCCAGGAACACAACCAACGTCACCCAAAACCACGTTCGCAGGGGTAGAGGTACCCATGTATCTTTGCGCGAGGCAGGCTCTACGCGAAGGAATTAGATATTACGCGATGAGCTCATAAAGAATCTCACCATCGTCCTCAGTTAGCCTACGTTGCGAAGACGACTTTTCAGCGTCGCTGACTGTGACAAGGATATCACTGATGAGGTCTCAAAATTGGGGCAAAAGGTTACGCACCAGTAACCCTGGGTGGTCCATCCCAAGCAACCGTTCTCTCTATCGGTGGATAAGAGGCAAATTGAACACCACCGCTACCCCCGTCTTCATCATGTTGCGAGGGAGAATGCGAATACCTGGAAGAGGATCTGTTCGAGTTGTATGAGGAGTCGAGGAGTCGTTGTGAGG
Organism: Pleurotus salmoneostramineus; assembly: GCA_002583695.1. Lineage (NCBI taxonomy): Eukaryota > Fungi > Basidiomycota > Agaricomycetes > Agaricales > Pleurotaceae > Pleurotus > Pleurotus salmoneostramineus. Next base: position 3,979 of record BEWF01000197.1, read on the forward strand.
GGTCAGCTGGGGGCGAGTCCTGCGATAATTTTAGCCTTTATGATGCACTGCGCAACGAGTGATTCAACTTACCGGGGGGCCATAGACTCCAGGTAGAGCAGCTGGTTGGGCAGCTCCAGGTGGTAATGATGGTGTAGTGCTCCTCTTGGTCCCCGATTCAGCCATGCGTGGTGTGAGTAGAACGCCGGTTTCACTCGTTGGAGAGGTGGCAGATCCACCGATGACAGTGGATGTGTTGGAGAGAGCCGAGGCACCAGAGAGGTGACTGGCCAAGGGTGGTTTGGTAGGCGTCAATGGGGATGCTTCCTGCGACATTGGAAAGACTTGGACGGCTAAGAATTATGGGTTGAGCAACAAAAGTGGGTGTGCTTCGATGCCAACTGACCTCTTTAAATACCCCCCACTGCTAGCTCGATGTCAACGATGCACCCCTGCGTCCTTTCTTGGCTAAGATAAAGCAAAAATGCTGTCAAGACGAAGATAAAGGCAAACTGTTGGTCGCAGGTATCGATAAAAGGACAACGTCAGACGACTTACGTATAAATGTCTCAGACAACAATGCAAGGTGGAGAACCAACCAAGCTTAATCTGTCAAGCAGAAGCAAGTCAGCTAGGAGTCACAGGGAGTCTAGTCGAGCGCAGTGGGTCGAGAAGGACAGGGATCAGAAAACGGAGTTCTGGGAGAATGATGATGGGAATGGGAAGAAAGCAATTGTGATGCGAAACGTACATCAAGTACTTGTCCCCCTGCTCCTTTTCCCTACGAAAACACGGCCAGGATGTTGATTCCTGTGTACTGTCGGAAAGGCAGTATCACAGCTTGGACGACGATTGGTTTCACTCGTGTGATTTCTACCTCCTTGGTAATGTCTCGAGTAGGTCGCAATGGTCGATTTCCCGAGTTCTGCAGACGAACGACGTTTTCAGTCCGTTGCAGAAGCGAGAGTGGGCGTTGTAGTGGTTTAAGTTCTCGAGACTCGAAACGCGAGGTAATCATGGTCATCGGCGTGGTCGGTGTTGGGTTCTGTTTGCATGATGGACGCGGCGGGCGCTCGATCGATCGTGATTCGCGGCATCAGGGTCGCGACCTACCTCTGCCAAGAACCCCACAACCTGCATGTATCCTTCAGCTTTACTCTACATGTACGATTGCCGAAAGGCAGGCTGCATCTACAGGAAACCAGGTTTCTTTCTACCTTTTGAATTAATTCTGCTGAAACGGAATCTAAGTCAAGAAATTTTGACGAATTGAACAGTACCAGTGTTCTCGCTACATTAAATGCTCGCGACGATCTACGCGAGCGAGCTTTTGGAAACAACACAACTCAAGGTGCTGTGGCGTTTTGTACCAGTCATTCTGCGGCGGGTGCTTTTTCGGGTACCACTGCTTCAAGTTCCTCGAACCGTGACGGGATACCTTTGGAGCCTCTGGTATGTTGGGCACATCATGGTTGTGGCGTCAAGATGAAATTACTCTGGTGCTAACCAGAACCATCATCTAGGGACTTGTGGTGCATGTGCAGAAACAAATTAAAGTAGACGAGCCAGAAAAATAATGCACGGATTTTCGGACGATTTTGGTTGGATACCTAACTCCGACTCAACTCCAACTCCGACCTGAACACGCTGAACAACCTTGAACTTGCACCTGGGCTCCAAACCCTGTCACTACTGAAGTTGTGAACCAAACCCCTCTTCGAGCTGGTACCTCGGAAATGGCTTGTCCGAATGACATCGCTCGACCCAATCTTCTTTTGACTGTCTCGGAAAGTTGAGTCATACTCACAATTCCAAGACGATCCTACGCTTACGATTTTGATCATGATGCCGAAGCCGAATCAACTTCTTCACCTTGACGTGAGGAGCCATTGATGATGCCGACCCTATCGCGCCTTTCCTCCCCAGAAACACGCTTTCCCAGACTGGATTCTCGGATTCTCTGAACCAAATGTGGACAGTGAACGGATGATCAATGGTACTCGCCTTCAACGTACTTGTTTTCGTGCTCGTGCCCAGTGTTAGTATTAGCTCAGAGCGCTAAAAACACGCCACTTATTGCAACGCCGCGATCGGCTTGAACTTGGGAGTACTTCCATCAGAAACTCCGCCCCACCGTGTCTTGACCGGGAAACTTGGCCTCGAACGTGAACCAACGTTCTAGGTCGAGCGGCTCTTCGGTTGCCCTCAGTCGGATTGTCTGTTAGCCCTACTAGTGCAAACGAAATGTCAAGGACCCTTGCAGTAATCGTATTGTGTAACATAGAAGTTGAGTCTCAGTCGTTCAAGGAAGCTTCCGCGATGCTCAAGACATGTCCTGATTTTTACCTTTGATCAATGACGCAGTTATTCATTTCGTCGGGGTATTCTACACCTTCTAGCCCACAGTCACAATGACTTATGACGGACTCAAGTCTCGGCATGGTGGCCTCAGCATGGTCTCCGTCTCGGTCACTGTCGCCGCTTCCGATCCCGTGGCCTGCTGTCTGAAGACCATATCGCGTCGCCTTAGCCTTCAAGGCCACAAGCTTCAGGCTTCACGTCTGCATTTGCACTATCTGAATACAATTCGGTTCGTCAATGAGTCCTAATGATGTCTCGTCACTAGAACGCTAACTGACAAGGAAATTGCCCCCGTCAGAATACTTCGCTTGTCATTTCTCGAAGATATCCTTACTCAGTACTCAGCACATGCTATCAGCGATGAAGATCGCCCCACATCTCGAATCAACCCTTCCATTGTGGTTCCACATTCCCTACGCACTGCATGCTTCGAGCTCAAGAGCATCGTTTAATCTCAGATAATACAAAAGTATTGAAAGGACCACGCTAGGAGGCAGCTCTTATAGCGCGCGGTTTTGCAGCCCATAACTTCATTAGCCCTCTTCCCTCTTTCCCAAACATGACCCTTCCCTACCAGAGAAACCATCAACACCCTCGTTCCCCTGCGGCTTCAAAGCAAGTCGCGGACGCAGTCCTGACTAGTCAATACCCTCAAGAGTGCTTGGATGGGGGCTGGAAGTCGTGGTCATCCCTCCTCGGAGGGTGAGTGCCATCGAGCGCCCGATCTTATGACTTTGCTTTACATTACAAAGGATATTGATCACCACCGTCACCTTTGGGTATTCGAACGCCTTCGGCGTATACCAGGATGTCTATACTCGCTCTCACGCGGCGTCCGCTTCAAATGTCAGCTGGATCGGATCGACACATTTATTCCTCCTCTTTTGCATCGGTCTCCCAGCTGGGAGACTACTTGACAAGGGTTATTTCCGACAAACCACTTTAGCTGGCTCCGTCATCTTTGTATTCTCGTAAGATATTCTGTCCAGTGATCATGACCATCCAGTTTTAGACCTAACGGCGTTGACAGGTTGTTCATGGTATCGCTGGCGCATCCTGATAAATACTACCAGCTTTGGTTGTCTCAAGGATTAGGGCTTGGGATTGGATCCGGTATGCTATATGTGCCCTCGGTTGCAGTCCAGAATCACCACTGGAAGAAGCATAGAGCCTTTGCGATGTCCCTTGTAGTCACGGGTGAGCACCAATATATCTCCGTCTCAAACGGAAATCCGCCTTATTGTTTCCACCCAGGTTCATCCATTGGAGGCATCATCTTCCCGATCATGCTCAACCAGCTTTTCAAGAGTTCGGCTGGATTTGCATGGGGTGTCCGCGCCTCTGCGTTCCTCTGCCTCGGACTGTTGACCATAGCAAATTTCCTCATCAGCGACAATCCTTCTATCAAGGAACACGGCGAGAAGCCATCGCTGAAAGCCATCTTCAGCGACGTTCCTTTCATGTTCACTATATTCGGGCAAGTCACTTCAACCAATCATGGTGCCAGCAGCCAAGTTTATCTAACCTCTAAGCCGTTGACAGCTCTTTGTTCATTACCCTCGGACTATTCTTTCCTTGTAGGTCCATGACTCAAAATCAGATCCGGTAGCGACTCACAACCCATTGCTCTAGATTTCTATCTTCAACTCTTCTCCATCCTCCATGGTGTTGACCGTGACATTGCCTTCTATACCGTGAGCGCGTTCGAGATTGTTCAACGTTATATTGCAATTTCTAACCTTCGCGGCAATCAGCTGGCCGTAATGAATGGAGCGGGTATCTTTGGTCGCCTCATCCCAGGGATTCTCGCAGATCGTTATGGACCTTTCAATGTTGTTGTTCCCGCTGTGTTCGCTAATGCCGTCTTGATCTTTGCCCTCTTCGGCATAAAATCGGTCGCGGGTTCAATGATCTTCGCTGTTCTCTATGGACTATCGTCGGGCGCGTGTAAGTCACCTCGCCAATCGTCGTCCATCTTTCATTGATTTAGTAACTGTATCCGCAGTCCTGACACTGGCCGGCCCTTGCATCGCTTCGCTTGCGAAGCATCCGAATGAAATTGGGTATGTCGCGCCTCATTGAACTTCAAGCTTTGTGTAATCATTCAACGCCTGGAGCGTAGGATTCGCTTCGGCATCTCATTCTTCGTCACTGGATTTGGGTCCCTCGCTGGAAATCCCATCGACGGCGCATTGCTTGGCACCACTTTTCCGTGGTGGAGAGCAATCACCTTCAGCGGTGTGCGTTCAACTGTTAAACTAGTCTTGGAAAGTGTACTAATGAAGTGTGCGCTACCAGGTATCTATATTCGTCGGGTTCTTGTGCGCTTTAGCGTCTCGCATGATCATTGCTCGGAACCGAGGTACTCAGTATATCTGAAACTATAATGAATAATGCACTTGCATTGGTGGTGCTAAATTCGACCTGATAGCTTGCAATAAAGAATCCTTACATCTCAGAGATGGACATACTTACTCAATATACGAGTAAAATCCACTTGGTTCTTGCCCGGTGCCGCTAGTCCAACCTTGCGCCCCATATACCCCTGAAGCCCCATGCACTGGCAGTTCACTCCCAGGGCCAGGCAGCGTCCCTGTCGTGGGTCTCATTCTCGGAATTGCGGTCAATTCGTTTGGAGAGTGCTGATATCGATATATCCAATACAGAGTCTTGATGAGAAGGGGACTCAAAGCTGATCAAAAAGAAACTTTCAAATAGGCTGGAAGACGATGACTGTCGCTGAGTGGAGAAGTATGTCGCTGAGAATAGCGCGTTATTGCGATGATTAGTACGCTAGATGATGTCTTAGAGAGAGCTAACCAAGAACACGGAGTTAGGTACATGAAAGCTCAGAATTCCCTCTTTGCACCTGCGGTAAGTATCTCAACGCCAGTTTCCGTGATGCTGCGGGAGGTGAGCTTGACGCACGAGCAATCAATCTAGAGGGATAAGACTCACAGAAGGGTCTCCTCAAACTGAGCACTCCGTTTCCCATCAACGGTCGTCGCCGTCCAATTATCCGGCCAATGCAGGGTTTCCCATTTGCTGCCTAGATTAATCATCTGTGCAACCGGACGTCGAGGTGAACAGTAGAAGGGGTTTGCGGAGTATGAGACTTACCGGCTCGATCGTAAAGCACTGGAAGGTACGGGGCGTTAGCCTTCTGATCCGATGATGCTCGGGGAAATACATACCATTCCAGGTTTCATTGTGCCAGTAGCCTTATTCTTGGCGTAATGTGGGATATGGTTTGGAGGGCCATGGAATAGATCATTGGTACCGTGTCCTGTGTAATCCCGGACAGTCGAACAGCCGGCAGCTCTTGCCTTGGGCTCGCTGGAATGAATCAAGTTTTATTAACAATAGAGCTAAGGTAGGGACTGAAATAAAGAATGGAGAAATTGAAACGCACATAACTTTGCCAACGTCACGGAATAATGCATCCGGTTTGCATATGGCGATGGCATCGTCTAAACATTCTCGGGCGACGCGAAGGAGCTTTCGGGATTCGTCGTCGATCTTTCCGACTGGATAGGTCTCATTGAGGTCGCTGTGGAATCCTGTTGACGAATCAATACGCGTAGAGGAGGGATCGCAGGAAGTCCAAACCATCATGGTACAATGATACGTCTGAGCGTTAGTGGTTAGCTTCGTGCGTACACGGTGCGATGGGCGAAGGGACTTACCGATATTGATGATATCGCCTTCCTTCAATTTGTATTTATCTGGGATGCCGTGACAGATGACTTCGTTGACAGAACTGTGGGTGAGCGATCAACTCATAATTCACAGATTATGGTCGGGGAAGCGTACGTGCAGACTGATTTCGGGAAGTTGTTATAGTTGAGAGGCGATGGATATGCATTGCGCTCGATGCAAGCGTTATGTACGATCTCATCTATCTCGTCTGTGGTAATTCCCGGGCGTATATGAGAGGCTGCGAGGTCAAGAACCTCTCTACCTAGCTATAACACGATTGTGAAATGGGATCACGCTAGGGGGAGAGGCGTTTGCTTACTCTGCAGACCTTTCTCATCTTCGCTTGTTCCTCGGCGCTCAGAATGCGCGGAGGTTGTCCACGGGCTTTGATCTCAGAATGAGGGGTACCTTGTAGCCATGTTAATGAGTAAATTCCATTGAAAACGCAGCGCGATGTTTCATACCAGTTTCAGCATAATCTGGCCGTTGGATGTGGGCGGGTAGAGTGCGTCGTGCCGAAAGAGGATAGACAGGTCGTACAGTGCCGGTATATGAGAAATCGGGGAATGGGTTATACGTTCCATCTAGGAAGTGGGACAATGAGTGCCTTCGAGCCAAAAGGAACGAAAGCAAACGCCACCTGGGGCTTGGCCTGCGGCGCCCTTTTGTACGATGTCATGGATTAACTTGTGCACTTTCTGCACACATTGACAGTCAGAGTCGACGTTCAGGCACAGAAAACCTTTGCGTACCCCTAGAAAGTTCGCGTCAGAATTGAGTCCCAAGAAGCCTGTGGGATCATACTTACATCCAGCTTTAAAACATGGTTGTCCACAGAAAAATGACCCTTGGATACCGAGCCTTCGGAAGAAATCAGCAGAAGTTGCGCAAGTCGTTTATATTACCCACTTGTTACACGAAGGGCACTCTAGCTTGGACGGTGGGTTGCCATTTGGGCAGGCGGAGCTTTGGCAGAGGACAGACATTACCACAATGCCAAGCCAACACTGCAAAGCGCTCGTCCCAGGCGTTCAGGGGCTTAGTAGGGTGCTCCTGTAAACAGGATTGGAGTGTACCCTCATCGTCGCCTAGCACCCGCGTACAGCAAAGTAGTTCCAAGCGATACATAAATTTCTCTTGATGGAAAAATTAAAGAAAATGTGCCTCGGCAAGTCTATATGATTGGAATCCTGCCTTCGGATTTGTGAGCTATTTGTCAAGGAGTTTAATCGCGCCTACTGTCCGTTTGACCTGCATAGATATCCCTATCAAATCTCTGCGACCTATACTGAACAAGCTTTACAGCAAGGGCTACGCAACACTGGCACGAAATTCAAATTCATTGTCCGTATTTTTGGGCCACAAGGTGCGCGTCAATCGGGCGCTATAACGTGTGAACTTAAAAAGGTGTCATTTCTCGTCTTGCCCTCAGAGTCCCCTCTCCTCTTCTCCTCCTCGTACCTATCCCACAGCGTCCCTTTCGCTCGTAACAACGCCTTGCGGAGCTCCCTATCCTATTTGGACGCGCAACGACTAGCTAGCTTACGACCACAGCGATATTTTGAAACCGATGGTAGCCTCTGCTGCGTCGACAAAAGCCCCACCTCTTTCTTATGCAGAGCATGCAAAGAAAGCTCAAGGTATCAAATCCCCCAACACTGCTCGCCAGCCGAACCCCCTCGCCCCATCGACATCTCTCGCCCAATCCACGTCGCTCGCACCTCCAAGTAAATCCACGACGAACCTTTCGAACATCGATGTCTCGGCTGTGCCAACAGCGGGCCCTAGTACAAGAAATCAGACTCAGGGACCCATGAACGGCGGAGGGAACAAAGTAATTGACAACATATCTTCGCCCACGTCGACATCTGCTATCCCTCAACCACCGTCAATACCACCACCCCCATCATCCACGCCCTCATCAAGCAAAGCACTGCCGGAAAACGTTTGGGATCGTCGTAAAGAGCAAATGGCCTCCAAATCGATAACTGTGATATCAACGGCATCATCATCCGCCCTCAACAATCCCGTACCATCGTCCTCAGAACCTGCATCACTCAGCTTCCGACCACCATCACCATTATCCACGGAAGAGGATCCATTTATTGTTCGCGTTCCGAAAAGTGTGTCCAAAACACCTGCGCCTACGAACTATCAGGAGAGCTGGCCAGAAGTTGGTAAATCAGTGGAGGCTTCACCAAGTATCAACGGAGGGGCAAAGGAAATCGAGCCAACTACACCAAAGAAAGGTATGTTTCACTACCCTTCCACAAGTCTATCATTCTTTCAGGCGAGGCACTCGTCCCTTCCCCTTAGTTCTCCGTCAGAGTGCGCGAGATACGACCTATACAGCCTTCCTTCATTTAAGTGATCTTCCCATTTCCCTTGAACTCACCCGGGGTATGTTTTGAATTATATAGCCGGCGACAAACCTAAATGGGTCCCCATCCCCGCTTCCGAGCTGCAAGCGGCAGCTGATGCTGCTGCCACGCAAAATCGCAAGCAGCACGGCCGCTCTCAGTCTCGGCATCAAGCCACGAACGCGTCACGTCCCTCTCCGCCACGCCAAAATCAGCCTGGCTTGTCGACTGCAGCAAGCGTACCGAGCTCTCAAAACCCTTCCCAACTTGGTTCGCAGGTGTCAAGTCGGAACCAGTCTGGAAAGAATTCGGCGGCTCATTCTCGCATGGCCAGCCGTGCTACCAGCGCTCAGTCGAGCCCGCGTTTCGCGCGTACTGGAAGAAAATTAGAGGAAGACTCACTCGGATTGAATGGTGTTGCTGGGGTCAATCACGCCGTGGGTGTGTCTAATAATAATACAAATTCTCCCCTTCTCCCTCCTTCCGCCCAGCTTGCTCCAATGCAGCCACGCTTAGATTCTCCTCAGCCACTCCTTTATGTTGATACCTCTGGCTCACATCCTCTCTCTTATCCCACACCACTTTACGGCCCCATTCCTGTCTCTGGATCACCCTATTATCCCAACCATGGACCTGGGATCCCGCCGTATCCGGGACTTCCCCGCCAACAAACGCCTAGTCAGCAGGGCTCTTCCTCTCCATTCCGCCACTCTCCTATGGCGAACTTGTACGGCCTTCCACCCGGTGGACCCAACCGCTACCCTCCTTCAAATCCCAATCATAGCCATAGCCACAGCTTGAATCATAGCCCTATTCCCCCACCTACCCAACCTCCGTCTGCATATCCCGGCGCGTACTCCCCGATGTACCCCCATCTGTATGGTGGTATGTCTGAATACGCTCAAGGCCCTCCATACCCATATTGGAATGGCCATGGGTTTGCCATGCCAGGCACGCAGAGTCCACCTTACGCTCCACCCATGATGCCCTACGCCCCGCCTCACATCCCTGTTCATATCGCTCAGCACTCTCAACCTATCGACCCGCGACCGTCGAGCCTTTCCCCTGATGAAGCAATTCAAGTGCAATTGCCTCCGCCGACTATGATTGACCATCCCCCTCCACCTGAAGAGTCACAACCCGTCGCTGGATACCGTGATGTGCGACCAGTGCTCATAGGTTCTGTTGCTCATCAAGCCAATGGTCGTTCTTCTGAACCCTCAGCTTCCGTTGTCTTCGGGAGTATCGACATTCACGACGTCAATAACCCTCTTAGTCCTGGCCCACCCGCCAGGACCCCCTCATCTAGTTCCAGTCAGTCTTCGCGTAAGGAGGCAACTTCTCAACCAGATGCCTCTGATCAACTCCGCAGTGCATTCACTGCATTTACCATAGGCGTCTCGCCTAATGATCCCGCTCCGCCACGGATGCGTTCTCGTACAAGATCAGGTCATTCTCTAACTGATGCGTCGCTATCTTCTACGGCAATGAAGCAAGGCACATCCCAGTTGGCGGAGAACACTACCCAAGCTGATAAAGATGTCGTTGACTTGACGGATGGCACAGAGACGAAATGGCAATTTGGCACGACCAACGCCCTTCCGCCTCAGTCAGAAACCGATACTGACAGCCAGCTGGTGCTCGAAACTCCAAGTACAACAGGTTTGAAGTTGCCACCTTTACCTGTGGACCTTCAGCCTACCCCGAACATGATTGCGACTGATCATCAACCACCCCCGGTTGATTATGATGCCGCTCTTGGCGAAGAGTTTGCTGTGAAGAACTTTGGGTATGGTTTCGGAATGATCGCCAACAATGGGTATCCGCTCTATGTGCAAGAGGAACCAATGATGCGAGATAGGCCTCGTGAGCAAGACTTCAGAGATGATCGGGCCCGGTGGCGGGATGAGAATGAGGTTGAGAGGGGTGGAAGAGGTGGTGTGAGGGATAGAGAGAATGGCGAGTTGAACGGGTATACCGGACGTCCAAGGAGGGGTTCATATGGCACTGGTTATGGGTATGACAGAGGTGGGTACAACGGACGCCGGGGACGGGGAGGGTATCGCGGTAATCATCGAGCTAGAGCATCGTTCCACGGTCCATCCACCAGACAGCCCCCTCTCCAGGTCACTCCCCCTCATCACTACCAGCAGCTGATGACCTATAACGACATTCCCAACGGTTACTACCCCCCTCAAGTACCTCAGCACCAATCCCCGATCAACTTCGTACCTCCTATCCCTCCCGGTGGATATGAGACCTACATTCCCCAACCTCAACAACCTTTACCCCCTCCAGCTGGCCCGATACATGCGACACCGCCAGTTCCTGAACCCATCACACACATTGGCTTCCCCTTGGACTTGGTTCGACGTTATTTGCTTGGGCAAATGGAATACTACATGAGCCCTCAAAACATGAGCAAGGACTTTTATTTAAGGCAGCAGGTATGTGTCTTCCCACTTTTCACTGCCTATACGTTTGTTTGACGAGTTCGCCCAGATGGACTCCAGAGGTTGGATACCTATCTCTGTGTTTGCCTCTTTCAAGCGCGTAATGGCGCTTACTGCGGATATCAATCTCGTCCGAGACGTTCTTATTCTCTCCTCAATTGTTGAAGTTCGCGAGGACTGGGTTCGGATGCGGGATTGGGAGCAGTTTGTGCTCCCTGGTGCCACACCGAGCCTGATTGAGGCAGCCGAACCTCTCGCTCAGCCAGCCAAGTCTTCGTCACACAGTCACGATGTCCACGACGATAACGAAGGGGACGTCGATGATGAAGATGAAGAAGAGGACGTCGTATTCGTTATTGACGACGAATCCCAACGATGGTCGCCAGACCGCCGACAAACATGACTTATTTATTCTCACTCAACCGCAACGCTTTCTGTGTCAAGATGATGGTATTATTTCCTCGCCTTTTGATCACTTCGGACATCCTCTACATCACTTTGTCACCCACTTCCCTTTGTCATCTGCGCACACACATTATTCTCTACATCTTTTCCCTGTCCGTTTCGTCCGTCCATCCGCTTCTGCTCATGCTATCTCACGCCTCTGCACATACACATGATACTATCTTTTTCTTGCATTACCTTAACATCGACCTACTTCTTTTCTCCGTCTCTATTCTCTATTATTCGTCTTAAGTATGTTCTCCCTTTGTACATCCATTTCCGTTTGCTCTTGATCGCCTTACCGAGTCTCTGTTCTCCCTCTCACGTTTCATGATTTCCCCATCCCCGGATCCGCATTCAACTCTTCATTCTCTCTTGTCATTATCAGGTCTTCCGTCATATTGCTTTTGTCCCCATTATTTTTCCATCCTTTGGGTTGTATATTGATCGAGTACATAGTGTACATGTTACATACTCATGTTGCACAAAATACGGTGACGTTGTTCCCACCTCGTGCGTCGAGTATCGACGAGGTGGTGGATTTTTTGATGTTGCCTTGCGGCGGGCGCTCCGTGGGCTCGGTCCGGTACCATGTGCTCCGTTTCTTCGCAATTTCCATTGGAACGCCGTTGACGTTCGGATGGCCATGACCAGTGGCGATGACACCATCTACTTCCAAGTAAGTTCGGGATGTTGATGTAGGCTCAAATTTCTGCAGCCTCGGCTTGGTTACTTAGCTTGCAGCTTGAAGATTCGACTGCAGGTGAGTCTGATTATGGAGTTGCTCATGTACGAAAATTTGCTAGCTCCACCCAAAACATATGTAACGCCCGCGAAATTTTCAGGCAGGGGAGTCATACCCGACCCCTCGAGTATACATACACTGTGGGCGTTGAGTAAACTTTACTTATAGGTGTTGTATCCTTGACGACGGCTTCAATTCAAAATTTAGTCTAATCCAATACGTATATGACGGAAGCCCAAGGTGTTGGGACGGACCAGGGACAGAGGGAAAAACCCACTTCGATCGACCCTACTTGAAACACCCTTCAGGCCTTGGACGTCAGGTTCGAGCGCGTGTACTCTGATGTTTGAGGGACATGGGATCCGACGCATGGGGAAAATAAATCGTTCCTTTCATTCCAACTGCATTTATAGCTGAATCATCGTCGGCTAGAAAACCTCTTCTTTCGAGAGCTCTATCCTCTACGATTTTCCTCTGGCAGGCACTACATCGTTCACACTTTTTCAGCAATGGCCAAGCAACACCGAAAGGACAAATCTATCTGGCCTAGCTTCAATCTCCTCAGAGAGAATGCCTTCGACCGCTCTAGGTTGGCAGCAGACATGGAGGCGAAGCTAAGAAGTGCGTCCATTGATCGGGCCTTGGAGGATGAACGCAAGCAGAGGAGTAAGGAACCGAAAGCGAAGATACTACTACTTGGTACGTTCGAAGTCGTTCAACAAACCCTCAAAGTTGCTCAGAGCCTACTCTAGGACCATCCGAAAGCGGAAAGTCGACGTTAGTCAAAGGATTTCAAATGGCGTTCTCTCCAGCAACTTTTGAGTCTCAGATCCGTGCATGGTTACCCATCATCCATCTCAACCTCGTCCGTGCATTCATCGCAATTATAGAGGCTTTAGAATCTCTCCCTGCCCCTTGCCCGAGCCTCGCGAACGATACCTCGGAGGACGCGGATACGATGCCAGACGAAATTCACGAGTTGCTGACGCGCTTGCAGAAGCTCCGTGTCATTGAACGTCAGCTGGAGGACGACGTGCGTCCGTCTGAGCCTTCCTCTCTCTTAGGCTCCCCTACAATTACTCGGCCATCGACACCCGCTCCCTGTTCTACATCACCAGCATTCCCCGATCAACAACAGGAGTCTACCCTTCGGAAACGCGACATTTCTCACAGAGCCTCGGAGATATCTTTGCGCTCTGATATACTGAAACAGAGGCTAATGGAATATCACGCCTCCGACGCCACAACACGTACAAGCTACCATCATCCCTCAGGACTTCTTTCAGAGCTTAGCACAGATATGTCTCGCCTTTGGGAACATCCATGGGTACGCAGGACACTTGAAGATCGCGATATTCACCTCGCCTACCAATCTGGCTTGTAAGCCATCGTTATCCTCCATTTCCTCCCTTGTTATTGAAGCCCCTCGTTGCCTCCAGTTTTCTGGACGACATCCGACGCCTTACAGCCCCCGAGTATCACCCCACTGCAGGTGGGTCGATATTTAAAGACATATCTACCCTTGATCACCTTTCTGACGGATCCCTTATTTCACGGAACGTCGGCGAACTTACGACCTGTTTCATGTAGAGGATGTTTTACGCTCTAGAGTCTACACACCATCCGCTGAGGAACATCGATTGATCCTTGAAGATCGTGAGTTTTATCTTTCGTAGGATGAATCCATTCACACTGAAACCGATCCAAATAGAGCCGTCTGACGGTGAGAAGGAGTGGGTCATCTACGACGTATGTGGCGGGCGGAGTCAACGAGGTGTGTAGCTCCGTTTGAGAGAAACCTCCCGCATGCCTTGAAGTTAATTGGTTTCGGTTTATTCAGCGGCTTGGGCGCAATATTTCGAAGATGGTAAGTTCGACGTCCCAGCCGATCATCGGTTTTTCGAGTCTAGTTGTTGAACGTTTACGATTGGATTGAAGTTACTGTTGCCATCTATGTTGCCTCATTGTCGGCCTTCAATGAGACACTGGCCGAAGACCCGTCAATAAACCGTTTGGTAGGTAATAGCCCCATGTTGCTCTCGTATATGATCACCGACAGTCCTTCTCGACATAGACGGATAGCCTTTTACTCTGGCAGACATTGTGCTCAAACAAGCTTCTCGCTTCTGTGGACTTCGTCCTTCTGTTGAACAAGGTCGACCTCTTGAAAATCAAGCTTGAGGGTGATCTCTCCTACGGAAAGCCTGCCGTGAGGTTCGTTGATTTCATCAATAGCTTCAAGTCGAGGCACAATAACGCTGAAACGGTGTCTGCCTGTGAGTACCCTTTCATAGCGCCAGCTTTTGGACGGATGCTGATCTGAAGCCCACCCACAGATATCCGTGAGATGTTCCTCAATCTACATCGACAGCATTCCCCCTCTACAAGGAAGGTGCATGTACATATCACCTGTGCAATAGTACGTCGATGTTCATGTTTCACTGGCATTCGATAAAGATCTGATGATTTTTAGGATCCTCCCAACATGCGACCCGTCCTCGATAGCAGTGCGTAGCCTGAGATGAGCATAGCGAATTCTACTGATGTCACCCCTTAGTTCGGCATACCGTTGTCTCCCATATGACATCAACCATGAACCTCGTCTAACCTGATCTTTGCAACGCTTTGAAGACTATAAATTCGTATAAACTGTAATCAATTGTAATCCTACTCAAACCCGTAGTAATTTATAATGATCTGAATAATAAAGTAGATGCTTGACTCATGCTTCCCTAGTTGTATTAGTTTGCGACTTTCTAAGCTCAGTCCTGACTTCCACCAGAGCCTTCCCAAGTAAATTCAATCCCCATTGTGCATCCGTTTTCACCAATGCCGAATTCTCCCCGTAACCAATACCCCATATTCGATCTCTGGGACTCGATTCTACTATCAGCTTTGAACCCGTCTCAAGTAACTTCTCGCGAATCGTGTCGTTTTGACTGAATTTGTGCAGATTGCCCTCGAAGACGATTCGTTCGCGATTGCTTGTCCAGATTTGCTCATCAAAGTCGCTAACCTGTCTCCCCAGTGACTTCACATATGTCATATCTGCTTTTGACGTTCCTTTTATTGACAAAACTTCTGTGGCGACGGCGGTATCTCCAAAAAGCATGGCCTTTTGGAACATCATCCAGTGTTCTGTGGTCGGGAACGAAACATCCTGTGGAGATCCATTCCATTCCAGTTCAACTGTAAATGGTGCGGGGAACCATTGTGAAGCCCAACCACTGATAAGATCAGTAAACGGTCATGTTCGCAGGCAGTTCACTCACTTGACATGGGCGGTAGTCCAGAAGAAAACGTAGTCGTCAGGATTACGACGCATCGTTGAGAGGAAGCGAAGAAAATTAGACGATCGATGATAAAACATGCAATGAATTTTATACACTGAAGCTGGGGCGTAAAGGCGGTGCGCCGGCCGTCGCTGACTCGATCAAGGAACGCAACCGCAAAATGAAAGTCATTTCTGAGTCAAACCCGCACCCCTAAGGAGTTAGGGGATGCGCCACATTGCAATGCCTGCCCTATCAGCGTCCACCTCGTCCTTGACTGCCTGACTTGCACCACTTCTGACAGCAGCCGACACAGCCATCTGCAAAGCTGCCTCTAGAGTAGCCTTGCATTTGCCAAGCTCACCCCCTTGATTCTCAATCTCCCCGGGAAGCTCAAAGCGTTCCCAATCAACACAGAAATCCAAGTATTCGAGAAGAACGTTCACAATGCCCTCAAACTGCCCCGATTTTGAGGGAACGTTTGATACCTCGGGTAGTTCAATATCCCACAAGTGCTCTAGTGTGAGAGTATCCCAGGCAATCAAAGGACTACCCGTCCTGACAGGCACAACGACGGCAGGACATCCGTTCAGAAGGAGATAATTCATCACGCTCTCGCTTGGACGAGCACTTGTGGTCCACAGTTTCCGGTGAGGTTTAATGCCGACGATCAGGATGACCATTCTGCGAGGGACGACTACGGGTGGCGGGGGTGCGAGAGCAGGTTCGGGTGAGGGAGTCCTGGAGTGGCTAAATACGTCACCCAGGCGCGAAAGCTTTGGTAGAGATGGTAGGGATAGAGACGGGAGTGATAGGTTAAAATCTTCTTCCTCGATTTTCGCGTTGGACGAAGGGGTTGATCGGGTAGCAAACGGGAAGACCCAAGCCGACTCCGCCAACAGAGTTTCTCCGATGCTATAATCGCCTGGAAAATAATGGGTCATAATCACTGGGCCTTGAAGCGCAATCAAAGAACAGTGATCATCAGAACATACCAATGAGAAAGGGAGCATGGCAGAAGATTATATCAGGTTTCATGGACCTCGGTATGGCTGGACGGCGGCCACTTGCGAACAGGTACGGGGAGAACCATCCCTTCTCAACTGAGAGGTAATCCTTTACTGACGCGAACAACGAAGAATCTCTGTGGAACTTCATGTCAGAGTCTTTGATCATGGTGATCTCGGAAACATATTGATAGAAGGGCGCGGAGGAACATAGAGACAGAAGGGGGAACATCTGTGGCGGAACACTTACTGATGAACACTGCTACGGTAAAACCCAAGGGCTGCATCCTCAGTCGTGTGCTTGAATTTGAGGGTGATGAGGAGCGTTTTGACAGCAGTGGTCTCAAGCTTGTCAGAGTGGATGGGTATCGCATGTTTGAGTGTCTTATCAAAAACAAGGTCGTTTGCGACCTTGGTGCCGAGCTCGAAACCAACGTGGAGTCCGACTTTGACAATGATGCCCTCCCCGAAGGACGTGACGATTGCGTCCGTTAAAGGACCCATCACAGGCGCTGCTACTGCTGCCATGCCACCCTAAAAGAAACCACCATGAGCAATGTGTTCCACGCGTGCGCTCATGTCAAGCACAAACATGCCAACAGAGCGGGGAGACACGAGGAGCACAAAGTCTCCAGGATCGTGAACCGATCTTGAAGAGGCCCGAATGACAGAGTGCATCAAAAGATGGGGAACTTACCGTAGCGGCTATGACGGTGTGGACCGCGAGATCTCTGAATCGGATGCAAGGTAACAGGAACGGCGAGAAATCGCCCCACTATGATTTGTGAAACATGATCGTTTGATCCCAGTCCAGATAATGAAAGGAAGGGGGATGCTAGTACCGGAGAGAGGCAAACGACGCTTGTCCCTGCTGCACGCAAAGATTCGTACGATGACATGACTATCCGACCAGTCATTGACTACAGAAGTTTTTGCAAAGAGTAATATCAGCGCATAGGTAGGTGGTGGAAGTGCAAGATGGTTCGAGAATCGACATACACCGACGAGCTTGCGGAGGATCCATGGCGCAGTTTTCTCTTTCTCGAGTTCATCATCACTAGGACGAGACGATGGGTCAATGGGACCCAGAGGCGAGATAGCCTTGTCCGCCATGGTGGACTACAAGGACCGATAATGCTGTAAAACCATCCCATGCACTACTCTGGTCAAGATGATGGATATTACAGAAAGGGATATGGATAGTCAGGGGCTTCATCAGGACGTTTTCGAGCTTGAGGTGGGGAGCAAGTATCTTTAACGAACAGTTGAATGCAATTCTAGTTAATGAGTACAATGCGTATGTGCTTTGATGTTATGCGGTCGATTACAATTTTCAGATGCGATGGGAGAAGATAAGGAAAGCAAGGTGGAAGGAAGAAAATCCCAAAATATGACGCCAAAGAAGTTGAGTCAAAATGGCACGTTGAGGCCACTGTGCTGCAACAACACGATCGCGTAACGGACTAGACCGTCTAGTAACGGTAGTGGGAGGCCTTGTAAGGGCCGTTGACGGGAATGTCGAGGTACTTTGATTGGGTATCAGTGAGGGTGGTGAGCTTGACGTTGAGTTGGGCAAGATGGGCACGAGCGACTTCCTCGTCGAGTTCCTTGGGGAGCATGTGTACTCCGAGAGGGAACTTCTCGGGGGTAGTCCAGAGAGCGATTTGAGCAAGGACTTGGTTAGCGAAGGAGCAAGACATGACGAAAGAAGGATGCCCAGTAGCACAGCTACATTGAAACGGATGAATCAGAACTGCGGTGGTTCCTAGCGATGTAATAAAGCAACATACCCAAGGTTGACGAGACGACCTTCAGCCAACAGAAGGATGTGACGTCCGTTCTCCATCGTGAAACGATCAACTTGGGGCTTGATGTTCACAACTTGCTTAGCGTTAGCCTTGAGCCAAGCAACGTCGATCTCAACGTCGAAGTGGCCGATGCTGCGGAGTCGAATCTATCAGCACGATTCCTTTCTTTATACGATAGATTGACTCACTTGCAAACGATGGCATCCTCAGGCATAACGGAGAAGTGCTTGCCAGTGATGATGTCACGGTTACCAGTGGTGGTAACAAAGACGTTGGCTTTCGGAGCAGCCTCCTCCATGGTGGTAACTTCATAACCGGCCATAGCAGCTTGGAGAGCGTTGATGGGGTCAATTTCGGTGACCAAGACGCGTGCACCGTATGATCGGAGAGATTCGGCGCACTGGATTGAGATGGCTATGTGATGAGTTGTGTAGAGAAACAAGGGGACTTACGCCTTTGCCAACATCACCATAACCAGCGACGACTGCAACCTTGCCTGCAAGCATGACATCGGTGGCGCGCTTGATACCATCGACAAGGGATTCACGGCAGCCGTAGTAGTTGTCGAACTTGGACTTGGTGACAGAGTCGTTGACGTTGATAGCCGGGACCTTGAGCTTTCCCTCACGGAAAGCCTTGTAGAGGTGGTGGACACCGGTGGTGGTCTCCTCAGAAACACCGCGGATATCTGGGGAAGGAGTGAGTACCGTACCGAGAGGCGTAGCAAATAGCTAACTAACCCGTAAGGTATTGAGGGTATTTCTCGTGAACAAGAGTAGTGAGATCGCCACCGTCGTCGAGGATCATGTTCAAGGGCTTTCCACCACCAAAAGCGGCCAAGGTTTGCTCGATACACCAGTTGTATTCTTCATCGGTCTCTCCCTTCCATGCGTATACAGGTACGCCAGTTGCGGCGATGCTATGATGAATGTAAGTTAAACGCGACATCATATCAAACATTTAGTTCCTTACGCAGCGGCAGCGTGATCCTGGGTGGAGAAGATGTTCTGATGGGCCCAAGGGGTAAGTTAAAGCAAAGTACACGATCTAACGGGTACTGACGCAAGACGACCAGGTAACCTCAGCGCCGAGAGCGATGAGGGTCTCGATGAGCACAGCGGTTTGAATGGTCCTGCAAGAGTAGTTAATAAGATGTAGTAAATGGCGACAAATACACGCACATGTGGAGACAGCCAGCAATACGCGCCCCCTTCAAAGGCTTGTTGGCGCCATGCTACCATCAAGTCTGAATCAGTGGTGAAACATTGATAAATTGAGGCGTGCAAACCTTCTTGCGCAGGTACATGAGACCGGGCATCTCATTCTATCAGATTATAGGAAGCGATGAGTACATAGACTGCTTGATCGCGTTGATTCTGACGAACCTCTGCGAGTTCGATTTCCTTGCGACCGAACGCGGCCAAGGAGATATCTATTAGGTGTCAGGACGCGTTTTCTGGTACGATGAGGCGATGCGAGACATACCAGCAACTTTGTAAGACATTTCTGACGACGTGAACTTGGGATGTGGGGGAGGAGGAGGAGTGGAAGGGAAAATGGGAGCTAGGGGTCGTTTTATCAGTGGATCGGCAGACTCCGAGCTGGCCTCCAGTTGTTTTTTCTCCCAACCTCAACCCAACCCAGAGTTCAGCCAACCGCACGCAGAGTCCTTAACCCAGAGTTCGATTCACCGGATCATCAACATCATTATTGTCAGCAAGAAACATGGCCCAGCACGCTGCAAAGGATGCTGATTCTTCCCAGACGCAGCCTTGTCAAATTGCTGAAATTTTGCAGTACACTTGTGAGCACACCGTGTCGAACGGCAAGCAGACTGTCCACTGTTTTCCTGTACCGCGACTGTTCAAACTGTCAGTGAACACAGTGGTGCTCGGAAGCGCATGGTACGATTGAATACCTTAGATGTGATGGTCGACCGGCGGTGGAAATTACAAAGTCGGTTCACGTTGACCTAGCTACTGGCGAAGTGGAACTGCCCTCGGGGACAAGGTCAGTAGGGAGTTGGCAATATTGCTCTGTTGTTAACTATCTGACTGATTTACGCTCTGTCGCAGTGAAACGCTTCCAATTGGTCGTCCTTGGAGAGAGGTTCGGCGCTACAGCGATGCTGTCCGCGAAGACTGATGGTACCGTATCAAGAGACGTATGTGCTCGGTTTCTTAGACTCATCTCAACCTCAACTGGGCCTGGCTACTTCCAGTCTATGTCATTACGTCAACCAATCTGTCTACTTCCTCCAACATTGTCGCAATAGTCCTCAAGTGAAAGTATGCTCATGATCGTCGTTCATCTCTCCCGCGTTGACGCCGCTGCTGTTTGGGCTTGCTCAATTCACTCGTTGGAGCGCGTGCACTCTACCGTGCCTTGATTGACGATTAGCTTGTTCAACACACTTGCTGTCATCTCATCTCTGCACACATGTACAGTCTATTCGCGTATTGAATTGTACTGCGACGACTCATTGACAGGACCTGTCATGAACTCCTGCCGTCTTGGAGACTTTGTTTTCTGAGCTTCGACGCCAATCTAAGCCCGCTTCGAAGCGAGCGCGACGTGTTCATCAACTCGAGCCCCAATTCGTGGATCTCAATCTTGCCCAGTTTCATTGTGGCCTCTCGGATATGGTCACACCCCGGCCTCCGACGGAAGGCTTGCCAGATCGGAGGGTAACGATTGGTGTTTCAGGTCCGTTATAGGTTGTCAACTTCTTTGATCTCCAAAAATATATGGTCATTTTTAATTTTCACAATATAGTGTTTTCGCTTGGGACGTACAGGCCAAGGGGCCAGCTCAAGTGTATCAGCGATCAGGTTAGTCGTCACTTGCCTGTGACGATCATGCACATAGGCCTGTGACTGTCCTTTGTATGAGGTTGACGAAATAGGAAACCGTCGATACAAAGGCCTGTAAATCTGAGTTTAAACTTGGCTGGTACTGCAGGAAGACAGATTTTGACACTTCCTATGTCGCGTGGCTCGTGAGAATGCACACGTAAGCAACGGAACGACGCCTTCGGACTCGGAGAAACTTTCTGGCCTCGCGATTCCAACTTGTTCAACACAAATGACATTGGTCAACCCACCCTACAGATGTACTCACCGGGGTATTCAGATCTTTGAAACACTGTGACACATTCATATGGTGGTCTCATTCTCAGAGATAGTAAGACAATTGGCTTCATCGTGGAGCAGCGTCGAGCTCGCGCATCCGCAGGGGCCGACTCCTACCCTCAAGTACACCATATCAAGTCTACTTCGTGAAAACTATCACTTAAATTTCCCTCTCAATGATGTTTCTCCGTTTGTTCCCAACGATTCGCTAGTACTGAGTTCTGCTCAGTCTCGACCCAAGACACCGTGAACGCGTGAACGCACCCCGCGCGAGATGCTTTGACTCGACTAGAACTCGCGTAGATATCAGGATAGATTTCATAAAGTAACAAGTGAGTTGGTAATGCCAGAATACAGCAGCAGTGGGTCCACTCGATTAGACACCAGCTTAAGGTCACCGGTCACTGGTCAAGGCAAGGTCAAGGTCAATCTGAGAACCGATGCGGTCAGAGCTTCAACTTTCTCAAAGTTCAACTGCTCACTGGCAGTCGACCTTGCATCCTGTCGATCGTTCCGTTGCTTATGTACGAGCCACGCGACATAGGAAATGTCAAAATCTGTCAGAAATCGTGCTTCCTGCAGTACCAGCCAAGTTTAAACTCAGATTTACCAGGCCGTCTATCGACGGTTTCCTATTTCGACAACCTCATAGCGGCCTGGTCACGAGGCTAACGATCATGTTTTGATTATCTTCGACTAAAAAGGAAATGCCATCAAAGCCCAGTAACCACCCAGACCAAGGACTCAGGGTACTTTCCCGGAATTTGACTTGCACGAAATCACCCTCTGCCTGAGGCTGACCTGACGGAGGATTGACCCTCAAGAGCGGAGTCTTTGCCCGAGATCCCGGCATCCTTGCGATGTGGGATCAGCAAATAAGTAGTACAGCCCTTCGTTGCTCTATTCCCAAGAGGCATCACCCTCACCCTCACGACCTCCGCGTGCGTAGTAGTCTGATCTTGCCGCTCCTCGCAACTGACGCCATCTACATCTCTAGGTAGTCGCACTGCTCTCCCCTCTTGGTCCGCGAGTCTTAGCCTCGTCCAGAGGAAACCACGCTTACTCCGTCGCTACTTGTGTCTCATCCATTGTTTTCTCTCTGCACTGCCAGTATCATCATCACCCGGGATGTGTACGACTTATAACGAGCTTCGGAACCTACCTCGAGAGGACGGAGCCATAGACATCAAACTGGAAGCCTCTCCTTCAGACGCCTCACACTCTTTGCTATATTCACCTACAATACCGCTTCGGCCGTCATCGCTTCCTGTCACTTCTGCCATACCACCTAATATTCGTCGAAGACACACTAATTCCTTAAGCCCTAAACGACCACGACCTTACCCAGCTCTACCACGCGACTCTTGTAACCGACAGCTAGACGATCTTTCCTTCATGGCAACATCACCTGCAGATTACACCAACTGGCCTTCGGGCTCCTCCCTTTCGCGACCTCGGTCCCGCCTGACGTCCAGTCTGTCTAACGCCATGGGAGATGCTCATATCTCTAGCCATCCCCGAACGGGTGCTTCGCCCGCTCCTCGAGATGACTTTCCCAATATGGGCTGGCTGCCAAGTCAACCCCAACAACAGATCGCCTCTGGTCATCATGATGTGTATCCCGTTGTTCCAGGTCTTGTCCCATCGCACGACGACCCAGGCCAATACATTAATTATACCTCGACCTATCGTAACGTATCCCCCGAATCACTTTCGCCCCAATCACCCCCCTTTACACCTTCGCCATCTGCTTACGACTACCACTTCTCGCAATCACATTCTCCAATGTCTGCGTCCCTCCACCCTCCTTCAGATGCCGAAGCTGAGATCCAGAATCTCAGGAGGAAGCTCCACGAAGCGCAGAACCAGAAAGCTCTAGCCGAAGAACGTTCCCGCCAGCTTGGAATTCAGGTCCAACATTTGAATCGGTCCATGTCGTCTTCATCCTCAGCAATGCTGGGGCTTCCCTCCCTTTCTGCGCCAGCGCCCACACAATCATTCCAAAAGTCTTGGGACCTTCGTACGCAAGCTCGTATCCGTTTATACTGCTCCTTAAACCGTGCCGGCAACGCCCTTTGCGCCTGGCATGATTCTAGACGTGAACGTCGAGCGTATCCACCCCGCATGGCCCCTCCTGGCTATCTCAATTGCGGGTGCACATACGAGCAGGCTTTGTTCGAGGAGTCTCTTTCACGACACAATGTTGGTTGCTATCTTCCTGGAGAAACCGTCCGTATGGACCCTGCTCTGCGCAATCCTTTGCTCAAACTGCTTGAAGAGCGCTTTGGGTACAGAGATGGCGATTTTGAGCGGGATCCGATGACTGGGATGTGGGTTCAAGGTGAAGGCCATGAATGTTGGGAGAGGAAGCTTCAAGCTGGTCCCGCTAACTCAAGAAAAGCGAGGAGCGGCTAGAGACGCTTCCCCCCTCTCCCCTCACCCTTCCCTTCCCCTCGATCCCTCCCCGTTGATGGACGCTTTACCCCCTCCTTTGCCTTCTCCCAATCTCCCGGAGAGATTCCTAATACCCCTCCGTCTCTATTCTTGTCACTACCCCCACTGAACGTCAGGAGATGGCTTCCCCTGATAACTTGTTTGTTTTGTCTTGATATATCCCGTCTGTGTATCCCTTAAAACCTTTTCGCACTTTTTAACGTACCCTACTACGGTTTCGCCTCGATAATGACCCTTCTCTCCCCCATTGCATCTATCATACATTACCACTACATCTATACGCACGTACATACATACACATAACTCGCATGTATCGCCTTCGTCTTTCGTCTTCGTTTTCCTAACTCTCTCTTCCCCGCCCATTCTCTCCCTCTCCCTCTCGTTGTATTCCCCCTCACTCCACCCCACCCCCAACTGTATCTTACTTCTTTACCCATTATCTCTTTCCTCAGCACTAGCAATTTCTTTTTCTGCCACATACCCCCCTTGTTTGCTAGGATATCGGTCTCTGTCATTGTATCATAGTTTCTCTCCTACTTCTGTCTCTCTCCCAAAAAGTCCTTGGAATAGATTTTCTTAGGAACTGCACTCCTGCTTACGATGCGTGTATTGTGATGAGTAGTAGAGAAGATGGTCTTTTCGACTTGGATGATCATTGATGTACAAAGGAAGGGTACAATAAGGATACGAAAGAGCTTGACCCTGGTAGCGAGAAGCTTCGGCTCAAGCTTTGGCGTAGGTGTAGTCTCCGCCTCGTTGAAGAGCCTGCAAATCGACGGTGTTAATTATACGGATCCCAAAGACGAGAGTGGCGAAGCGGTCCCACCTTCTTGTACGCTGGTCTACACGTTAACGT
The DNA here is from genome assembly GCA_002583695.1 of Pleurotus salmoneostramineus. Lineage (NCBI taxonomy): Eukaryota > Fungi > Basidiomycota > Agaricomycetes > Agaricales > Pleurotaceae > Pleurotus > Pleurotus salmoneostramineus. The sequence goes on from BEWF01000197.1 coordinate 28,548, forward strand.
CACAATTAGCTGAAAATTCGCAACCGAAGAGATGTTTTCAGCAGTATCTGGCATACCTTTCTTGAATCATCTTGACGTATTTCAGGGTGTACGGGCCCAGACGTCCAGGAGCAGTAGCAGCTAACGCTTCAAGTGGGAAAGACATCATGTAGTCTGCGGAAGTAGGTTCGTCGCCGCCCGCGAAGTATCCTGGTCCGTTGACTTTGGAGAGGTGGGTTTCAACCTTCGGGGATAAATTATCAATATTAATTGAGAATGGGGGAGGTTGGGCTACCAGTTTCAGGTGTTTAGCCATTTCCGCTTGAGTTACCGCATCGAGCTGGTTGAAAATAGCGGAGACGAGGGGGCGGAGGATGAAAGGCGATTGACTACGGACGGCGTTGTTGATGATGTTGCGGACGAGCACTGGGAGGAAGGAGCCTTCCGAGTAGTGTAGATCTAGTGTGAGATGAGGGAAAGGTATCGTCAGACGGAGGCTAAGAGGGAGCGAAGAGGAGGGCTTTTCCTACAGTATAGGTTATCGAGTTTCCCACTCGGAGGAGGCTGTCCGCGACCGTTGCCGTACTTCTCAAGTAGGTACTCTGTTTGAGAAAAGTTAAAAATTGAGTGTTAGTGATACGGCCAGTGAGCATTACGACCACGACCATAAGGGCGTTGAGAGAGAAGCTGAACCCCTTGATGCACGACACACTGGAAGGGGCCCCTTCAACGAGTTGTCGTGCTTACCAACAATAGCGCCGCTCTCTGGTAGGTTGAGTCCCGTATCAGTGTCCGTGATGATGGGAGACTTTCCGAGAGGGCTGATGGTGAGTAATTCGGAGGGCGCGAGGCCCTGTTTTGTGCGTTGGTATTTTTTGATTGAGTAAGGAACATGAAGTTCTTCCTGGATAAAAACGGACGAATCAGTGAATCAGGTATACCAGATGATGGCAGATTTAGGGTTTGATATCAAGGGGGGTCATTGGTGTATATGGGCGGTTCGAATGACTGACCAGAAGCCATAGAATGCGCTGTGAGCGCGAATCATTGAGATGGTGTACAACGATTGTCATGGCTGGCGCGATGCTTTGGTTACTACTACTTATGAGAAACGCCGTTGGTGTCAAGATTACTTATGCGCTCACGACTGAGTTGGCACTTACATGAGGATGGGTAAAGGCAAAGAAGTGTGAGAGCAAGACGCTTCAACCGAGCGGTAAGTGGACCGGCAACGTTGGATCCCGATCCCCTGAGTACTCCTGAAACTAGGAATTTAGGGGCTTTAGCTTGTTACCGTTACCTTCGAGATCCCGAAGCCTTTAGTCAAAGAACGTGGTAAGACATCGGCTCCGGTCCCTCTTTGAAGCTGAGCGCTGACAGCTGGAAGGAATGAGGGGTTCCGTCAGGGCTCCGGTGACCATCTCTAAATTCCTAAGCCACGTTCTCCGCGTTTCAAGTTTCTTGACATGGTACTGCCACAGACAGGTGTAGAACATCCTGACATGTCCACATGGCCGAGGAACTTCAACGGAATGCGCAATCACAGGTAATCATGCACCCCCGAAACTCGGAATGTGTGAGGATAGGGGCTCTAGGGGCTTCAGCCACCAGGGCGCTTTTTGGCGCGTTCGAGCCGAGTACAACGTCAACTCTGCTCCCGACTTCCATCACGTCGTCCCAACGTCGACCTCGACCATGATTATACTATGGACTTGCATCATCGTTCATCTTGCTCGCTGTGCTGCTGCAGTTTCGTGGCTCGTGCGCGAAAAGTCGCAGGTGCTTTCGCGTTCTTCTGTTTCACCACCATCAAATGGCGATCAAGGTATATTCGGTCCCTTGGCCTACTCCACGATTTGTCCTGCAGGATTTCAATTTCCTGACATGACATTTCGTGTTTCGAGCACGTTTCTTACTGCCACAAACCCGATTTCGTAGCTTTCGCGGACCTTGGCCATGTTCAGGAACTAGGTATATGCATCTGTTATTCCGTACCATATGGCTTTGACTTTTTGTCTGACGTTTGCATTTTTTGTGGGGGGCCGTTTATTCCCTTAGATCACCGAGCGCGACGATCAGATTGCTTCCGGCGAGCAGCGGGCCTTGTACAAACAACGTGCTCGCAGCTTGATATGTTGGAGGACGAACGCGTCAAAGGTACGCGTCTTTACTGGGTAAAACCCCTCTGGACAGATGGGGGCTGACTTTTGAGGGCTCAAGCTGCAATCATGATGACCCTATGCGAACTGGCGACCGCAAAACACCATGCTCCGCCACTAGAATGTGCCCCTTTTGCTTTCTTTATCCCGGGTGCCTTTACGGATGCCGAAAGAGATGCTTCGCAAGGGAGTTGTGTCGAGTGTGTTTCTCCTTGACGTTCATCATGGAGTAGCTCGCGCTGACCTTGCGCCATCGACCTTTCAGTGCTCTTTCCAGGAGTGCACAATTCTGGTCAAGTTACTCTGGATATCTCCGGGATATTCGTGAGTCCCATGTTCCTCCACAACCTCCATTTCCATGCCGACCCCCTCATAACCACGTCAGCACAACTGTGCAATACTTTCAAAACTTGGAACGAAATCGGTGAGTTTGGGGGGTCCTTGGGCTTTGCGGTGCTCTAAGTGACCGCTGACGATGAAAACCCTGTCTGTAGATGTCGCCAGAGAAATCTACCGCAACGCCTCATTGGAGAAACTCCAGCTCCTCGGCGATCTACGGGCCCGTGAAGATAGGCTTTCGTCATCACTTGAGCGCTGGAACGAGCGCATCCAAGTGAGTATCTTGACAACCGGAACCAACGCGAAACACGATCGCCTTCTCACACTTCGATACTAATGACCCCGCTTGACCAGGAAATCCAGCACCTACACGGCCAAATGGAGTCCCTTATTCGTGCGACGGACACAGCATCTCAGCATATCACCAAACATATCGAGCGGGCGTTTAGTCATGTGAGTTATGCGCTATGGTTTTAGTTTATGTTTGCGCTGTTTCATCTTCTCCGCTCTCGATGGGTGTTTCCTCGATTCTGCTTGATCGCTACGGATGCTTATACCTGACGACCGTGGGGTAAATAGGCGTTAGATCTGTTCAGTGCCAATGCTCAAGAACGGCAACTCGGTGTTAATGAAGTATATACCGCTTCTATTCAACGGGTGTGTGCAGTTACCCACCCTTATTGCCTTATGATCTCCACGCTGACGCCAGATAATTGGGATTTTGGGATTGCTAGTTAGAGCGAACAGCGGATGAATTGTCCCAACGGGTACGTTTTTGTTTGGCTTCTGGTTGAGCGGTCGTGTCATGTTGCTTGGGTTTCAATAGCAAATGCGTTTACTGGAAGCGTCGATCCCCGAGTTTGAACGCGCGCTGGTGAAGAGGCTGGATAGCATCTTTGCATTTTCGTTTGACCGACATGCTGCTCTGAATAGACTGGTTGTACGTACCCACCGACCCCTTGATAGCGCGGTTGTTCTCACCTCGATTTTTTGTCGTTGTTTGTCTAGGGCGAAACGGGTGATCAGCTCGTCCAACTACAATCTGGCCTCTCCGATGCCCGAACAGTTTGTCCTCTCTCCTTTTTTACTAACCAATCGGCCTAACACCATCGATCCCCCTTCTACAGACCGTCGCCTCCGTCTCAACAACGGCGAATAGCATCCTAGACGCTGCCTCTGCATCGAGAGCACAAATCCACATCATCCAACAGCATCACACCCAAGTCGCACACAACATCGCTGTGCTGTCCGATGCAGTTGACGGACTGACGAGTACGGCTAGTTTGGGCTTGAATGCGATTAACGAGACAGCCATGAGGATTAGTGATGATATGATGAACCGACGGCGTGATCCTTATGATTCGTCTGTGGTCAGGTTTTTGTTAATGCCGCTGTTGAGATGGATGGGTGGGTTTTTGGTACAAGGTAAGTTCACTTGCTCAGTGCCTTCGTTACGTGTGTTTGCTCATCACTTTTCGGAAGACCCGAATGCACTGGATTATCTTTCGACGATCCCCTTGATTCAAGTTACTTTGAAAGTAATGCAAGTCATATCGTATATCGTTCGTTCGAGTATGGTTTTCATCGCGGTTTGTCGTTTCTCGTAGCTTTCTGTTGTGGTTTCATTCTTATTTGTTTGGTGTTCTCTGATGCTGTTCTTGGTTCGGACGACTTTATAGAGCGTCCTTGTGGCTTCCCTGTCAATGCTGTTACGCGCCCGGGAGCGAGGTCCGGATCGATGCCAGTGAGCCGCTTTACTGTCCTTCCATTGACCCCGACTTCATTACTGATTTTTCGTTCCATGTCCAGCTGCTCTTCCGGACGTGCACAACAGCAACGCATACCGCCAGAACAAAACTCGCAAGATGACCTTCCTCTCTTCTCCTTAGATCGTCCTCCTCCCTCCATGCATACTCTAAGCCCGTCGTCCAACCACAGGCCATCAGACTCGACGGCGACTCCCAGGACATCTCTCGCAAGCTTGACTTACTGGCGCTCGCGCAGTCGACAGCGGCTTTCTCGTATCCCGGATCGGCTGTGTAACCCTGGTGGCTCTACGTTCTAGCGCTTTACTTGGCTGACCATCACAATGAACTTTTCCTTTTCTTCGGTTGCTCGGGCTGATGCAAATACTCATTGACATCATTGACGAATTGAAACACCGGACTTCACCCTACTGTACCTTCCGCTACGTTGCTCTACTCTACTTACCTACCCTCATGGGCTGCTCTACCTGTACTTTACTCACGCGCTTGGCTCACGACTCCGTCCTTGCCTTTGCTTTGGCATACTTACACTCTCGCACCGCTCTCTCTCTCTCTGTATCCACTACCGCATACCCCAGTACTGCATACCCCACATGTAATACCATCGCAATCGTCCCATTGTACGTCTGACATACACGATTTGTACCCAGTGGATAACGTCCGACCAATACAGACCCGCTCAAATAAATTCAAGTCGGAGTTCCTGACCAGTTGCCTACGACTCGAATATCACTCAAAAATTGAACCTGAGGTGCTCGGGCTTGGGGGGCGACTAGTAGCTTTTGATTTGCTCGCCCGCAGTCCGCTGCGCTTGCGACAACCGCAGCTGCTTGTCTAGTGACAAGGGGATTAACTAGGTTGAGTACGATGGCGGGTTGATTTATGTGTGCCTCCGGATAGCGAGTTCAACGGGATTGCTGTGAACATTCCATAGTACGGATTCACACCATGCTTAGAAAGAGAATGCATTCCAACTTGGAGGACAGCAATGTCAAGACAGGATTTTCTGAAATATGAAAAAGAACAGGAGTATAAATTGAGATTATATTCTATCGTACAGGAATCCAGCCGGATGGTGAGACACTGAGTAACTGAAGAGCCTTGCCACAACCTCGCAAAGGCAGGGGTTGTATAGGAACCCTCCTAAGTACTCAGGCGACTGCTTGACTTGATCGGTTAAGCGCCGGAACATCCAATACGAGGCAGTTCGCAACTTGCGAGGCAGTCCCTTCTTGCCGTCTGCTCACCGTCAACGACGACGTGAAACCCGGTCAAGAACACCTGATCCGCGAAGGGGAACCGCCTCGACGGATGTGTGCACTTTAATCATCGCAATCGCGCCTAAACAATTGACCGTTGCGTATACTGGAAGGTAGCAACCCTTTGTCTTTTTTGTCAGACGTGACTCAGAGGGTCAATCCTATATAGCTTGAACTGGAAGCTTGACTAGTTGCTATTCTTCATTGTCTTTTTTGTCATTCCGGTGAGCCTCCGCCTCTTTGAACCATCGTTGCAACAGGATAACTGACATAAACGAACCCTTACCATCCACGCGAATGTCATTATCGAATTCTTTCCTCCATGGCCCATTCATGCCTTCACACTGCGGTTGTTTTACAGTGCGCAATGTCGCGAAATCCAGGCGTAGTCGCTTCGTACCCAGCAGGCTGGCAACCACCGTTTCAAGGACCCCCACCCATGCCTGCAGGAGTGAACATTAATCCACATCTGTGGAACACGGGTCAGTGGGGGTTTAACCCTGCGTATCAGCATCGCCAGCCCACGCAGGGCATGAACCAGGCGGCATGGATGGCAAGCCAACAGTGGTCAATGTTCGCAGCACCACAAGCAGCAGCAGCCGCAGCCGCTGCCGCCGCCGCCGCCGCCGCAGCGCAAGCTCAACAACAGGGCCAGTCGCACAACCCGTACAAACGAGTTATCCGACCCCCGTCTGCTGAATACCTCTCTTCGAAGCTTGTGGATAATCCTTTGGGGTTGACGAACATGATACCTCGGGAGGAACTGTACAAAGGGGACAATGCGACAGAGCACACGCCGTGGGTTTGGAATCCCAGAGGACTGGTGGAGGATGATGAAACACAAGGGATCATCAATGCTGATTACAGGGATGCCGCAGGTCGTCGCATCGCTCAGGAATCGCGCGGTCTTGCACCCTCTCGTCAAGGTTCCATAAGTCGCAAGGGCGGCTTAGATGCCTACCAACCGCAATCCCGCCCTTCGTCGTCTGCCGCAGTACGCCATCCAACAGATCCGACCACTGCGGCGAGTGCCCAGCATCATTACGAGTCACCTTCGAGACATCGGTCCGAACCACCACCGCAACACTACCCCGGCGCCAACGAGCACACGCCCTCAAGGCGTGGTTCAAGCCAAGAACGTCCCCCATCACACACAGACCGTACACGCGAAGACTACCACCATCAACGCCGTAATTCAGAAACTTCGATGACCTCGCTTTCTCGATCGCAGACGGCTGAGAGTTTCACTTCGCATCAAGCTCTAAAACCTACTTTTCCGAGTTCGATCATACGAACGCCTAATCACTATACATCGCCTTCGAGAAGTAGCTCCACACCGGTTTACTCGAGCAATGCTTCTGCGACTGGGACTGCGGAGGCGGCGCAGCTTGCCGCGCGAATTGAGCGGATGACACTTGGGAACTCAGGTCGTCCTGGGGCAGACCTTTCTCGTCATACCTCTCTCCCTGCTTCTATGTTCAGCAGTAATGGGGCCAGTAACTCCCTTTACCCTTCCGGACACCAGTCCGCATCTACCTCTTCGACGGCCTCCCTTTCGGATGTCAACCATCTCTCAGAAGAGCCGTCGGCGATGCTCAGCCCCCTCGTTTTCGGTACAACTCCCAAACCCTCCTCTCGATCGCTTGGTGGGCGTGGCCACTCGGGGTCGTCTATCCCGTCAGGCTCAGGTTCATCAAGCCTCACTTCGATTCCTGAGACATCGTCTCCACTCAATCCGAATAACTACACTCACAGCAATGGTCGCTCGAACAGCGCTAACAACAGTGCAGGACATTCACCGAACCATCCCGGTTCAACAAGTGTAAGCCGACAATCATCGAGGTCGAGAGGTCCATCGCCTACGGTAACACCACCCCAACGATCCCCTAGTGATCCTCACTTCAATTATTCGGGGTATCCTTCGCACCATAGCACTAACAATACATCACCGTACTCGAGCTCAACGTCATCCCATCGCTCACCATCCCGCCATGCTTATACAAGCCCGACACATTCCCAGAATACCAGTCCAACACAAAACTCAAATTCCAACCAACAACAACATTCTCAGATTTACGGCCCACCTCTCCCGCATTCCCACACGCCTCAACCTCCCTCTCACTCCCAATCACACTCCCGTCTCTCAAACCCGCTTCCCGCCCCTCCTCAAGAAATTCGCCAGCCCCTCACCACTCCCTCGCGCCCTAAAACACCCCCCTCTAAATACACCCGTCGGATCCGAAAAGGCTTTTGGAACCGTAAAGGCGATCACCTCACACGTCAAGGCTACGTGGTATATGCCTCGGGGCGATATGCATATCCCGAAGAATTGAGAGATTATCCCGGGGAGAAGGAGGGGTATAAAGATGAGTTGGGGTCGTTTGCAGTTTGGAACGGTGCAAGACCAGAGTTGCCTGAGTCGTTACCGAGGCATGGAAATCCACCAGAGAGGCCATATGAATCGGTGAGTACTTTGTCTCATTTTGAATCTCCTCCTCCCCTTCACATTTTTTCCCTTCGTAATCGTTCTCGTTCTAACACACGCATTTCCCCCCTACAGTTTATCGAGTATGATTATCAATGATACCCCCTCTAAAGTCGTCCTCAAGCTTTCATTGCCATCGATCGTTCCTTGGCAGCTTTCCTCAATCCCCAACTGTTGTTTGTTGTGCTTTATATGCTCTCTGTATATCGTTAGCACAGTTGTTAGTCTCTATCCCTGCCTGTCCCTTTATCTCTCCCTGCGTCTGTCCTCCAGATTCCCTTCCCCTCTTATACCTCGTTCCGGTTCCTCGACCTACATACACACTCGTATACCTTTCTTGCTGCACGACCCGTGCCAAATCGATATCAGCCTAACTACAATATCTATATTTAGGCTCGCATGGGTCGATCCTCACTTCCTCCCTTCCTTATTTCTTACTCGGTCACTACTCCCTCAATGTCGCTTACTTTCAATCACGGAGGTCTCATCGTCGAATTACTTACCTACTTACCTAACTTTATTACTCTCTTCCCTTTTTCCCCTCTTAACTCTACACGTAGAATACAACGAAAGCATTCGATGCACGTAATATATGACTAGTTCCCGGGGCTGTCCTTTACGGTATCAGTTACGCATGAGATCTGCAGCAGGTAGACGACTATGCGTCGTTATTGCCGTCGTTGTGATGCTGTTTGGGATGGCGATTAGAACTGACGAAGATGAAGGGTTGAAGTCGGAGTCGTCCCAGTTAGACAAGTAAGACAACGACTGAAAGGGGGGAGCTGTGGTGGAAGAAGCTGCCTGCTGGACGTGGGCTGTTGACCTGGGCCGTAAATACGCCGTGTACTGTGGTATGGGGGCTGCTTGAAAGAGGCGAAGCGCAAGGGGGTTTCTGTCTGCTGGTTCGAGGTCCACGTAGGGTAACCCAGGAGAGAAACAGTTTGGGGAAACAGTATCGTAGAGGGGAAGAGAGGCTCGCCGCGGAGAGAGGTGTTCAAGGAAGATTTGGTGAGGACGTAGTCGAGCTGAAGCATGGTGTAGGCCTAGAATGTCCAAACTGTGTACGTCGCAAGGAGAGACTAGCGCACGCCGCACGCTGGCCAGTTCCGTTGAACGATCGTTTCCGTTAGAACGAGAAACATCGCATTTTAGCGGAAGACTCGAGCAGATCCACGACCCAGTCCAAGACACTCCATGACCATGTCCAGCGGGAGGGTAATCCCGTCCTATTAGCACAGACATGGATGCGAACGGCGTTGAAACATAGCCCGAGCGGTGTGAGAGTGGCGAAAACAAGGTGAAACCGAAGGAGACTGGCGAAGTAGAAGTCTATATTAAAGTACAAGTATTGTCCATTGAAGGACTATGGAGGAGGTAAGATAGGGTAGAAGAGTGCAATTACAGTAAGAGGCTCAAGACACCAAGGAGAAAAGGAGGGGAAGGAAGGTTTACAACAAAGGAAGACGGTGAACAGATGATCAAACCACTCTACCAAGGTGTCGGTGAGAAAGGTACTGAGTGGGCAATTGTGGTGGCCTTCGCGTCATCGGATATCTGAGTCAGTGCTCGGAAAGGATGAAGACGATAAGAGTGAAGGAATTTGTAGTGGTCCGTTTGATTCAGCAAGAGCTTGGGAGACCTCCTCAATCCAGGCTTTGATGCGAAGCATAAATGCTGTATCATCTTCGTCCACGATTACAGACTCATCATCCACTTCCTCCAAAGCTACAGAGTCATCGTCCTCTTCTTCAAATTTTGGAAGGAAGAAGCGAATGGCAAGAGAAATGGAATTGATGGAAAGGACCAAAGCATCCGCACTGCTCTGGGGACGGGTGTTACTGGGGTGGCGTTTGCTGATGTTCTTTGGTCCAGGAGCAGAACGCGAAGCTAACCTGGTGTTGTGTTTGCGATTCGGAGGCTGAGAGTGTGATGTTGAAGGGGTGCTTCGTGGTCTGAGCGGGCCACTGGGATTGGATGGTTCAGTGGACATGGGCGTAGTTGGGATGGTTGACACCCAGCGGAGGTAGAGGTACATGCAATTGTACAGAAGGTGTCCATCAAGTCCAAGGGAGTAGCCACATGCCTCCCCAAGGAAAGCTAGAAATTCAACGAGAGACATGATGTGCTTCTCGTCCGGGCAGTTGCAGAGGGCGGCAAGTTTTCGGCCTGTGTCGAAGATAATAAAGTGGGGTTTGACATGGAGTCTGCACTCTGCAATTGACTTGTGGGGATACACATGGACCGTATAATCCTTCTCGGACATGCCACCAGGATAGTGTCCGTCGAAGGTGACGACGGTAGTGCGCTTCATTGCTGGGAAGGGGAAGAACCTGCATGAAAAGAGGGATTGCCCAACAAGAGACTTAACCTAAGGAAACGAAGAACGGTTGATTGGTTTGTCGTCCATACATCAATGATGGTGTAGGAAACATACCGCATCCAGGTTGACCCGGCTCTGGTTCTTGATGATATATGCGTCGAAAAGATCACATATGATGTTGGCAGGTGGTATCCAAGCCCACCCTCCTGTGGTCCTGTCGAAATACTTGTGCATCTCAACAGAAACTAGTGAAAAGGTCAACTTCCGTTACAAAACTAGGTGAAGTGAGCCAACGAACGACTTTGAATATTGGATGTAGAGTCGATGTTGAGAGTGTCATGCGACATCCCCCAAACATATTCTAATTTGGTGAGCTGAAGAGGTATTCGTGGTCAGCATCAAGTGGTGACACGGTGTGCTTCACAAGTTCACTGGCTTGAAGGTACTCACAACGTCATCCTTAAGGGCCCTCGGGAGGACATGAGAATCCTCGATGCAAGCCATGTCACTGCGGCGCCTCGTGAGAAAACAGACGGGAGCGCTATCCGATGAGTTCGTAGCCGCAGACGTCTCCAAGGGCGAGGCGGAGGGAGAGGAGGTGGAGGTGGAAGGAGATGGCCGAGACTGAGTCGGAAAAATCAACTTGAGCAAATTGTTGTACCGCTTCTTCACTCCCTGAGTAAGCGAGGTTGATTTGCTTCGCTTCAGCGGAGTGGCATTCACGCCGGCTACTGTACCGTTCTCGTTGGACTGTAGGAGGTTTTCGCTAGACTGTGCGGGGTCGTGTTCATCGCCTGAAGAAATCGCGACCAACGGCGATGGCGAGGGCAAGGAAGGTGGTTCAGACATTGGGCAAGCGTAAAGGAACTGTCCTGTACGGCCCTCTCTCTAGTCTCGGTGGAACTTGTTACTTAGCAATTTACGAGGCGGACTCTCGCCACGTGCTAGTCACGTGTGCGTGTACTGCGTCGCGTCACACCTGAGCTGAGTTTACTCGCTTTCCTTTGTTTTTCCTCCATCCAACCTCCATCATCTAATCACAGTATCTAAGCCATCGGGTAAGCAGTAAGCCTATATCCTAAAGATATTATCGCTCTATCATGCACTGCGTTCGAACACCCCCTGTCTCTCCTCCCAAACCGTGAGTTCCACTAATATGACTCCCAATTATGGCGTGTTGAACTTGTCGATGAAAACCTTCTACCATAGGAATACTGCCCCTACAAACATTCGCGACGATGAAGACTTCATTGGCATTACTGAACTGCGCATGGGGATCGGCAAGGAAATTGACACCCACTTTATCGAAACCGACTTCACCACATTCGGCTCGGCGTACCTGCCATTTTATCCAGAGGAGAACTACCTAGATACTGCTATGGAGCACATTCGTGAAAAGATCTTGGATGACGATGGCCTGCGCTTCAAGAAGGAGTTCATCACGCCTCCTTCGAGCGCGGACACGGAGCCTTCGTACTTCAACGGCCTGCTGGCAATAACGAAGGCCGTTAGCGAAGTGCCACCCCCTCATGGACGTAAACGCAACGACTTCGAGTATCGTCATGCCCCGACGACAGCCATAGCATCTTCGTTTCCTGGATCAAGCAATTTTATCGACGCGTGCATTGTCCGAAGCTCCCAGTCTGTGCGCTCAGATTCAATATGTTGTCCGGTGGTAGTCAAAACAAAGTGGTGTCATGAAGATGAGATCAAGGTATGTACATCGTTCTTTACTCCCATTTCATGACTTCACCCGCGTAGAACAACCTCCAGATCACCTCGGCCAGTATCCAGATCATGAACGACGACCCACGGCGTATGTTCACCTATGGGGTGCGAGATCCTTGTACCTTCTCTTATGTAGCTGATCCTCAACTTCGACTTCCCGTAGCTTACCATCGTTGGAGATGCTGTAACATCATGGTATTTTTCCCGCTCCCACTCAGCTATTTCTGAAAGCTTCAGCTTCGCTCAGGTGCGTCTCACATCACTGTTTCAATAATCCTACGTGACGAGTGACCACTAGGAACCAAGGAAATTTATCAAACTTCTCGTCTCGTTCTTCTTTGCGACAGAAGAAGAGCTCGGCTACGATCCCAACACCGAGCTAGATTCCAAAGGCCGCTACATATTTTCTGTTCCTCAAGAAAATGGCCCGCCCCGGCTTTTTCGCGCGAAGAGGTCAATTTGTGAAGATCGCTTGAAAGTCATTGCTGGGCGGATGACTCGTGTTTGGCTGGTCACCGAACATTGGGACGACCCTGACCTTGCCACCGACTACGTCCTGAAAGATGTGTGGATAGGTGTATCAGATCGAACCGAGAAGGAAATTCAAGCGGCTCTGTTTGATGGGATTGAAGAATTCTTTTTCCGCTCCGACCCACGAGACCACCCACTCTACAATGACGAACACCTCGTCGCTGTCACGCCCTCATTCAAGGACGTCTTCGAGCGCCGGGTCAATTACAAGGACTATTTCATGACTATCGAGGCAGACTTTCGCGGTCAGACTTCGAAAGCGGTCGCTAACCAAGCTTGGAAGAAACCCGGTGTCTTCTCCCTTGACCTCGCTGATCACGCTCCGGCTATGGAGCGTCGACAAATCGATGTAACACCGCTTGCATTAAATGGCTCCCCACTGTTCGCCCAGAGACGGCAATATCGAGTCCTATTCAAAGAGCTGTGTACGGATGTGGGATCGCTCCCGACATTGGGGGAAGTTGCAGATGTCCTCGAACAAATTCTATTTGGTGCGCCGCCGATTTCCAGTCATCCTTGAGGCTATAATATACTCATATCCACCTTCTGTCAGCTCTTCGCCTGATGCTTTGTGCTGGTTGGGTGCATAGAGACATCAGTCCCGGGAACATCCTGGCTAGCAAGCTAAGCGCAGGCTCTTGGCGAGCTAAATTATCTGATTTGGAGTTTGCGAAAAAGTACCCGCCTGAACGCACTCCCGTCTCTTGTGACCCTAAAATAGTAAGAAAAGTCGATTTGCACACAAGGAACAATCTGATATTTTCCGTAGGGAACTCCCTCTTTCATGCCCCTTGAGATCCTGCAGTCAGAGTTTGTATATCTCCCTCCTATCCCCTTCTCACAGAGGCAGCATTCACCTCTTCCAGTTGTCATGTACAACTTTCAACATGACCTCGAGTCCATCTATTGGATCCTCCTTTGGTCCTCAACGGTGCGAACCGTCGCAAGCCTTACAAACCCTCCGTTGTCTCTCGATTCTTTCAGTGACGTCTTCACTCGCACCATGACACTTTCGCGCGCAAGACGAGACCGTTTCTATCGCTATGTCTTACCTCACTCCGACATGGAGCTTTTGCCACTACCAATGCAAGAAACCTTTCATATCCTGGATTATATGCGTTATCACCTTCATGACCAATATACGAAGCGAGAAAGGGACAAACGACTGCAAGATACACTGTCCTTCACAGAGATACATTCTCATTTTGCGACTCTCCTTGCTGAATTGAGACCGACCATCGCGGCCTGGGATTGCAGTGATCTCATTCCATGGTCATAAACTGTCATTAGGACGCAGAACGGGCCGGTGGTATGCATCAAGCATTGCAAACCCAAGCGATGCTACGACGACGAACACGAGCATCTGCCAATACCCCTTGAAGGCTCCACCAACGAGTCGTTGAACGAGAGAGCATATAGCATCGCTCTCTTGACGGCCTAGCTTGTAACTCCATGATTCATTCCATAACGTTGGCCTCGTCAGTTAGATACTGCCAGCATCAATTTTTTGTGGCTACATAGTTTGAGTGGATCTCATGCTTCTCTGAATAAGATTTCCTAGCTTAAGCCCTCGGGAAATTTGATCCGTATCTACTGAGAAGGCGCGGCGCCTTCAGCTCCCTTTCTCAAGTCTGAGAGGAGGTCTTTCAAGCGGCCCCTGAGCTTCTTCGCCAACTCATCGTCATCGGGGGAAGGTGGCGGCTTTGAAGGAAGTATTTCTCAACCGAGACAGCTCTTCGCAACCTCAATGACTTACAAGTTGATCTAATAGGTACTGAGAATAAATCATAGTCAGCTCCTGTCTTCGTCGATGCACAAGAACGACCGACCTCGGCTTCATCGATTGACTGCGTTTGGAGGCATGCCAGCTCAGCAACTCAAGCGATTAAACTCAAAGCAAGAGGGACGCACAAGCACTATAGGACCTCTATTAAATCAGTAAGAAAGATCAATAAAAACTTGTCTGACAGAGTACCTATTCATGACTGCTTGCAGCTTGACTAGCTTGATTCAAGTTCAAAATCTGGGAGCGCCATCAGGCGCCTTTCAACGAAATTTTAGCTCCGCGGCAATCCTTCATCGAATCATTCCCGGCCGGGAATGGACTGAATGTGACCTACTTCCCACTTTACTCCACCTTGCTCACTTGGGTTTCTCGCTCGCAATACTCCGATACCGAAAACAACGGCTCAGATCTCTCAGTTCCGCTTTGTAACTTTCACAAAGAGCCCCATTGTCGAGCCTACGCGATGCAAAACTTCTCCCCGATTCCCGAGCCATCCTCCCTGAAGCGGTTTACATTTTCCCCCATCAGTCCCTTTTCCTTTTCCGATTGCTTCGTCTTTACACCCAAGCCCAGGGCGCGTCTGCGTTTATGCGACGCAGCAATGGTCTCTGCCGACCTTTTCTCTCGGAACCATCTAATCGAGTCGGTCATTCCCGCAGGCTTCAACCTAAGCCAAAAGGAATGGTTCTTGGCGGAGGCTCTCCACTTTTCCACCTGACCTTGAGGTACATCAAGATCGTCCGATTTTGTGCGGAAGACCTGCCCTGTGGATCTTTTGTATGTGTCTCCGTATAGCTTAGCTTGTGAGAGAGTGATCTACTAAAAGGTTCAAAAGAGGTTACCCAGCTTCGCCACCTATCTAACAGTCTCTTTGCCTTCATCATTGGCACCCCGCAGATCAGTTTTCGCCTAACCACAGTCTAAATACTCCTCATGGCTACCTTTGGCTCAGTCAGCGGTGTCAAAGTCCTCGACACTTTTAGCGATAGGCAAGAATGTGTTGACCGCGGCGTGCATGGCGTCAATCGAGCCGGCATCCATGGATCCGCGGAACTTGGGGCTTTCTCCATCGTGATGTGCGCCAAGTACCCTACCTTATGTTAATCTACCTGGAAGCTCACATACTTGCTCATAGGTCGGGAAGGTATCCGGATAGGGATTATGGCAATCGGATGTGAGTATTTGTGTGCTTGCCTGAGAGTTTCGTGCATTGTAATTCATAAATAGCGTCTATATTGGAGAAGGTCAGCATGATCAATGTTGGATGTCTGCCATAATCACGTTACTTATTGCCTACTTCTTGAGGTGGTTGGCACGTAGGTGTCACCTTGATTACCTGTGTAGGTTCGCTATGCTTATACGGATCGTGTCCCTTTAGACTGGGCCAAACGGATCGCGGTATCAAGGAGCAGACCAAGAAGAGACCACCGGAAACCTGGCGTTGATTGTTGAGTCCCTTCGACATTGCTATTCCAAAGTTGCCGTTATGATCCCATCAATTTCAGAGATCCTATAAGTTGCAACACTTTAGACCTGTCCGAGTAATACGAGGTTCGCTTTTGAAGTCGAATTACGCACCTTTCACGGGGTGAGCTCAATAGCTACCCAAATAGTAGTATGCTGATTGTCCCCTGGCCATACTCTAGGTTCCGTTATGACGGGCTCTATAAAGTTGTCAAGGTTCGTGGTCATCGTTGCGATAGATAAACACATCATTTTGGCAACCTACCCTCTAAATCTTCGCAGTACAGATACTACAAACCGAAAGATTGTCCTTACAAAAGATATGAATTTTTTCTCGAGGTATGTATGTGCACTGTGTCCTCTACAATCGCTCGCTCACTGATTCTCGATTCGTAGCGCGTCGACAAGAAACCCGCTATCCCAATTCGACATAGCTCAGCGTTAAGGAGGATCAAAATCAAAGGGGAATCCAGTCGTGACAGCAGTGGCGGTAGTCTCGCCGTTACGCCCAGAAAGAAAATCACAAACCCATTTACATCGCCAATCTTTCGGAAGGCTTTCGATAAAGTTGTTCAGCAAGGTCGTTTGTTCGCAAACCGAAAGGATGTACCAGAGGGGCGCAACAGCACGAGCATGCCTCGTAGCTCTCACCGTCGGCAATGATTCCTCTCACAGGCCACTCTTCGGTGCTCCTTTACTTGATGCTTCAATGCTTCCACTCGCTCCCTACTCTATTCTTATTTATCAGAGATAATTACTTCTACATGCGCATATACGGGCTACTCGTGCTTGAATATAATGATCGCAACTACTGCATCAGCTGTGCTTCTTTCACAAGTTGCTATTCAAGCTGCTAGCCTCGCACACTAATTGCTCCTCTTCCCCCCTGAACAACCTCCTAGTAAGCTCCTAACACGAAGTGAGTCTGCCTCAGCCTCAGTTTGGCGTCCCAGTCAAACTTCCAAGCTTCAAGTCTCACTTAACTCCCTCAATGTCACACTCTTTCAATCCAAAGATGAGCAAACCTCGATAATTCAGGCAGGCATATCCACGTTGAATTGGTTGGCACCCTGTAAAGCATCTTCGCACAAGAAATTCATACAAGAGTAACTTCGTCGCCAAAACGTTTTGACTACGATGCACGGCGCACGCAGACTCTGTGCGGTGAGAGGAAGCGCCCTTTGTAGTTTACACGCTCGTTACGTCCGCCCTCGGAAGTCTGAGCGCAAAAATTACATAAATGACGAAATCACCTCAGTCTTCCTCTCCCTTGAGCCACCACCCCCGCCAACCCAAAATGGTGTCAAGCCTACAATTTGCCGAGCAGGTCGAGAAACCCATAGGGGTACAATACGCCCCTGCCTCCAGTCGACCTTCAGGTATCTTGACCCTCGAAGACGTCCGAAGTCTTGCGATCAAATACATCAGAATCCAATGGGTCGATTTGACGAACTGCATCCGCTGCCGAATCCTCCCTACATCCTATTTCCTAAAAGTGATGAGCTCGCCCCGCCCGAGTGTGAGTATCGCCAAGGTCACGCTTGGGATTGTATATCTCAATATCGCGGATGGATTTGGGTGAGATGCTTGGGTCCTACCTAGCTGGAGGTATCGCTCACACAAAAGCAACCTAACTGTAGGGCCGTAGGCGAATACCTATACGTCCCGGATATGAGTACCCTCCGTTATTGTACCTACTCGCCCGGGCACGCGAGCGTGATGGGATTCTTTCAAGAGAAATCGCCATCTCCCAATGTCGATAAGGCACTCGACTACCAAGTTGACCTTTGTCCACGCACAATCTTAGAACGAATCGTATCGTAAGTCGCCATTCGCTCTCAACGTGTACATTGGAGCAACAGTTCAAATTCCTACGCGTCATGATCACAGCAATGCCAAAGAAACTATAGGCCTCGACTTCCTCGTCGGCTTCGAAACCGAATTCATACTTCTAGATTCCCTCACACCCCCTCGTGGCACCGATTCCCAGCCATGGTGTTCCTCAGCAGGCTTCCGCACTGGTACACCCTCCATGCTTGTCCTAGAGGAGATCACGGACTCCCTCGTTGACAGCGGTATCGAAGTCCAAATGCTTCACAAAGAGGCCGCGCCAGGACAATACGAGATCGTCACAGGACCACTAGCACCGTTGCAAGCAGCCGATGCACTTATACATACGCGCGAAACTATCTATAACATCGCGAAGAAACATAAGTTGCATGCGACATTGGCTCCGAGGGTATTTCTGGATACGTGTAAGTGTGACTGAATCGACTACTGGCTTGATAGGCGTTGAGTTGACGCAATCTTTAGGCGGCAGCGGCGCCCATACACATATATCGGTGCATTCGTCGGGCAATCCCCCCACATCGAAAACGGCTGCAAATTTGACAGATATCGAAGCGTCATTCCTTGCATACGTACTCGAGCATCTCCCTTCGCTAGTCGCTTTAACCCTCCCCACCCCAGCATCCTTCAAGCGTATGGTCGACGGTGCCTGGTCAGGCGGAACGTATGTCTGTTGGGGAACGGACAACAAAGAAGCACCAGTGCGTCTGTGCAACGCGACGTCCCCAACATCTCGAAACTTCGAATTAAAAACCGTCGATGGGACGGCAAACCCTTATCTCGTATTGGCAGGTGTACTTGGAACTGGGATCGAGGGGATACGGAAGAAATCCGAACTCAAGACCAAGGATTATGTTGGGACGAAGTTGCCAGTGAACATGGAGGATAGTGAGAGGGCGGAGTTGGGCATAACGACAAGGCTGCCACTGAAATGGGATGACGCGCGAAAGAGTTTCGAGCAGAGCGAGTGCATCCATCAACTCTTCGGCAGCAATTTCGTGACGAAATACCTCAGCGTCCAAAAGGTGTGATTTCTTCAAGTTCTCATCGTAGACTCGCCATCTGACATGGGTGGATAGACGTTGGCTGATTCCCTGGTGGCGGCTACAGAAGAGGAGTCGCTAACCCGTCTGGTGGAATTCTATTGAATGGTTGAACCAGAGGGAACAATAGTCACATCAGTAATCAGTGGATATCCATATTAGAGTAGACCGTAGCGAACCTTTCATGAATTCTCAACCACTGTTTCCGGGACTTGTTCCATATCATCATACTCCCCCTCACCCTCTTGATCATCATAATCTTCCTCTTCTTCTTCAAGAGCAGCTTCCGCCTCTGCCTGAGCCTGAGCCGCCAGTGCAGCATTGGCTATAGCTTGCTCTAACAATAGCGCTTGCTCCGCAGATAGGCCAATCATCGACAACGAGGGTGCATCGTCAGCCGTAACAGTGGGTGCAGCCCTGTCTCCAAGTGTCGGTTCTGTCGCCGATGTCGCGTCCGCCATAATCACATCAGCAGGAAGTGCCCGTGTAGGTAGATTCGACTGAGCGCGAGCGATTACGCTAGCAAGAGTGGCTTGTCCGGTAGGATCTGCTGGTGCGATACTGGGTGTTGCTGGGTTGAGTTGGGGATCGAAGGTAGCGGTAACATGGGCCTGAAGCAACACATGGAGACCCATCATCGCCGTCTGTACATGTGCAATGACAGAATGAGGTATCTCGCCTTCTTCCAGGTCTCCGTCAGCTAGTGTAGGGAATCCCAAAGCTGCCCTAGCAGTGGCATTGACTTGCTCCGATATACCACTCCATATCTTCGCTCGTCGTTCCTCTCGGGAGTCCTCCCCGTCTTGATCATCGACCTCGACCTCTTCAATGTCGCCCTCAAAGCACGGACTCCCCATGCCTTCTTTTCCTCGACTGTTGTTCTTATGCCGTTTGATAGCGTCTCTTCTCGAGAATGACTTTCCACAGCCTGAACATCTGAACCCTTTCTTATCGTGCAGTTTCCTATGACGCTTCAAATCGTGATTTCGCACGAATGAGGCAGGACAGTGGGGACATCGGAAAGGGCGGTGGGTAGCATGGACCCGTTGGTGAGACCGCAATGTGAAAAGGCGAGAGAAAGTCTTCTGACAGCCCGGGATAAGACATGGATACACCGCGGTATTGATATCGGCTGGGGAAAGATGCGACGATGAGAGCCATGATGGGTTGCTTGCTTCCGCTGGAGGTCCAATTTGGATTCCACTAAGTACACCTAGAACCTGGCACAAGCCACCAATTTCCTGCAACGCGTGAATGTACGGGCCGCCCATCGGCGCTGAGGTCATCGCGAACAAAAAAAGTTGGTGAAGTTGAAGTTGGATGGAAGTGACAAAGGCAGAGTCGATGGGGTTGCTGGGAGGATGCGTGCTAAGAGCCTGCGTCACAGTGCCGATGGCTTCAAGCATTTGAGCCTGGAAATCCGAGGCAGCTGTAGTCGGGGGGTAGAATGTTCGTTTGAGGGGGCGATGTGCGTCTTCAGCGTCCCCTTCGTCCCCTCGTTTTCGCTTGCTCGAATCTATCTGCTCCTGATCGCCTCCACCGCTGCCTCCACCAAAAAGGGCTTCAGACGACGCGAGCGTCAGCATGATCTGGCTCAAAACCCCGGCAATATCCCTCGCAATGGACTTGGAGTTGACAATCTGCTTCAGCAGATCGAAGACATTTGCCCCTCCAGCTTCAGGCAACACGGTCGTGGTGAATACTGACTTCGCGAAGCCGTCACCGTCGATTATATTCAAGATATTCGTCACGGTCTGAACAGCAGCTTCGAGTTTACCAGAAAGAGTCGCGGGTGCGAGGCCTGTGTCGAAAGCGTGTGCAACGTTAGCGACGACCGACGCAGATGCAGCAGCGAGTGCGGCTTGGTCTGCCTGGGCTTTCACTATTCCAGCCAAAAGCTCTTCGCCGAGTCGTCGAGCAATGGCTTCTGCCTCAGCCTCTGCCTCAGCATCGTCTTCATAGTCACCTTCTTCGTCCCAGTCTTCCTCTTCTTCGTTTTCTTCAATTGGCGCATCCTGAGTTACCGCATCTGTAGGTTCCATGTCGGTCCATAAAGTTCAGCTAGATATGGTCGGAAGCAAGGGGTTGGAGAGATCGAGAAATTTGAAATTTCGTGTGACTCTGCCTCTGGCGCCAAAAGTGACGCGCTCTCACTCTGCCCTAAGAGTTGTCTAAGAGTCAAGTTTCCTTCAATCCTCCATCATCGCGTTCATTCACCCATAACGACGCTCCAATGGAAACTCTCGTACAACAAATAGTCGGCAGCAACAACCTCAAGTCCCTAGATAATGCTCTTCGAAACAGCCTGCCCAAGGAAACTCGCGAGTCAACCCTCGCCAGCCTACTTCCTGGCGGTCAAGATCCACTGAACTTATTGGATCTGCGAGTGAATACGTTGGGAGTACTGTATATCCTGTGAGCATGACTCCCAATATGCTGTTGATAATGGTGGAGACCAGCAGGAGATGGATATCTGGGAAAAGGAATCGCTAATACGACGTTATTGGTTTTCTATAGATCAGCGCGACTTACCGTGCCATCCGTACCAATACCATCGCCAATGCTAATCCAATCCTTTTGCCGCGTCTTTGACCCCGATCAAGCGTATATTGCGCCAGCACGAGGTACGGGCGTTGTTTTGGCTTTCTAGACGCACTTTATTCATCCAGATCTTATCTAGTGACGCTGTTGGCCAAGGGTCTCATGCGGGTCGCTGAAGAGAATCACGATGTAGGCGTCGAGTCCTTGCTCTTTCATGACGAAGGCTGATCGTTGAGTCTGTTAGCCAAGATGGGCGATTGAGCCACTTCATGACCTTTTGACGCGATTCACGCCTAGCCCAAGCCACCTCACGCCTCTGCATCCTCTATTTGTTCTCGTGAGTATAATATCATTTTCTTGCATAACTATGTTCACATCGTCGCCAGCTTTGCGCCCAAACGCATTGTTACACTGCTGCCCTGCCGATCCTCGAAACCCCTATCACCTCGATAGATATGTCCGTGACGCCTGATCTGACATATCTAGACAACCTTGTCTACCATTACATCGGTGGTATGATCCTCGCTGTCCTTAAACAATGGGAACGCGCCGAGGAGTACTTTGAAATATGCGTCACCAGCCCCGCTCAAGTGCCCGCAGCGGTACAACTTGAGGCGCTGAAGAAACTCGTCCTTGTTCAGTTGATATGGCAAGGAAAGGTATGTCGCGTCACTACCGAGCTTTCATACTATTTATATCGCCTTCCGTAGACATCCAGCCTCCCGAAATACGCAAACCCTCAACTTTCTCGCATGCTCAAAGCCACGCCATATAATTCGTTTATCAATGCATACCCGCGGAATGTCTCTCAGCTGCAGACTACTCTTGATAAGGAAAAGGCCTACTTTGCTACGGTAGGTACCTCTCCCATCGTCCTGGGTTTAACCACTTAACACTCATTCGTTTCAGGAAAAAAATACAGGTCTTCTCCAACAAGCACTCGCTCGTGCGCCTCGATGGTCAATCAAAAAACTGACCGAAACCTACGTGACCCTAAGCATATCTGAGATCGCGAAGGCCGTCAAAGTAGACGATGAAGCCCTTGTTCACTCTATCATCCTGGATATGATTGATTCGGACGATATAAACGCGAAGATTTCTGTTGATGGGACGGTCACGTTTTCAGACGCGCCTACAGGCGTGGGTGCGGTAACGAAAGCCGACGTGGACAAGATGCTTCTGGACGCCCAAGAGCAGGCCAACCTGTTGCAACTGTTGGATCTGGAACTCGGGAAGAACAAGGAGTATTTGACAAAGGTACAATCCTTCTATATGAGGATCACGGCGACTGATGGTCATTCCATTGTAGGTATTGAAAGCCAAAGACGACCCATGGGCGGCACCCGCAGGCGAAGACGAAATATTCAATCTGATGAATTCGTCAAACTGGGAAGAAACGAACTATTCATAAAATTTAGACCTATACTCTCGTGTAACTCGTACGCTTTTCTGTTCTTCCTACTTGCAGTCAACACGTAGCACATCTTCCCTCAACGCGAGCTCCGCTGAATATGTATAAACGCGATATCAGCAACGTTTCCTGAGCCTATGCGCGTCCGAGGAGATGTCGATGAGTCAGCACATTTACAAGGTGTATGAATAAGTACAGGCCCGAGGGGATTTCACGGCAAGCCTTTCTTGTTTTCCTACAACGACCATCCGTGCGATGGTACTCGAAGTGCAGAGCTCCCCATCGTTCGGGGTGTGTCCGCAACAAAGCGACCCCGTCGTACCGGGATTCCAGCCCCGAGAGACTTCCCGGATCTGCAGGAAGAACTCAGAGTAAACTTGAAGAACCAGTCAGCTGCTGCCAGCCCAGCATCATTGTTTTTAACTCCCCCCCCAGAAGCTAGAAGCGAAGAACCGATATGATTCGAAATCCTTCTCTGCACAGTGGTTGAATTGATTTGCGGCTATCGTGGGAGTGGGCGCGGAGGAGCGGTGATGAAATGGTTGGCACCCTTGGCCGTGGTCCTCGTTCACCTCAACTCTCATCATCGTCACCATTGCTCGCCCGATATCGTCGCCCCCCGTTTTACCATTGTCAAAAAGACTCGTAGGGGACGAGGGGGAGAAGATTGCCCCAACTTGGCAGCCGAGACCAAGGCCTCGAACAAGGAGAACCCCGCAAATCATCTATATATAGATAACCCTGTGAGTTGGGCCTCAATTAATGTTTCCCTGCTCTTGACGCCCACCTCTCCTCCATTCCATCAGCCACCAATCTGCATTCTCGTGCCTTCGTGCACGTCGCCACTCACGATGACCTCGACGACAACACCAACGCCCACGACACCCCCCTTGCAAGAGTCCATTTCTCCATCTGAGTTTTCGCAAGAGAATCCGTCACACGAGCCGAAGCTCAGTATCTCTGCTGAAAACGACCTCGAGGCATCTCCGAAGCCACCATCATCGCATCCGACGACTCCTAACCCCCAGGATGAATCACCGCGAGCCATTACGGTTCAAGTCCCACAGACACCGCAGGTGTACCTGACGTTCTTGCTTGTTTCGGGACGGAGGAAAACCATGTCGTTTGACCCAGAATTGGCCATCGGAAGGGTCAAAGAACTGGTGTGGAATGCGTGGCCAAGTGGTGCGTACCAACGTTTTCTCTCGAATACGTTCTTGTTGAATGACACCCCCGTTTCACTTTCTTTTTTCTCCGTAACAGAGTGGCAAGACGAACGACCTCCTGCACCTTCGTATTTTCGAATATTACACCTTGGAAAGATTCTGCAAGATGACGACACATTGACCAGTGCGTAGACCAGTCAATTTCTTGACAATGACTTACCCCTCTTGTTCGCGTGTGTAGAGCTAGCATTCCCGACATCCCTCCCGCCATCCTCAACAAACGCCGCCGCATCAAATCCCAATTCACAATTACCCAGCGCCGTGCCTACCTCATCTTCACCGTCTTCCCCTGTCCTTGAGCCCTCATCACCCACCCAAACCACCCACGTTCCACCCGCTCACGGTCACCAACGACATCACTCGCTCAACGCCCACCCTCAGGCTACCATCGTCCATCTATCAATCCGCGCGTACGCACCGCCGACAGACGATGACTTGAAGAAGGACAAGAATAGACCTCGTCGATGGGGTAGACCGAATACCAACACTGGTAGTGTCGTCGGGGGAGTGGGTGGCGGTGATGCGACGGATGGGAATACAGACGGTGTAGGCTCGGCGGATAGAGGATGCTGTGGATGCGTTATATGTTAGCTTTCTCCCTTCGCATTCTTTCCCCCGATCGCCACCTACGTCTTTCATTTCCGTTCGATTCATCTGTTTCGTATTGCATATCTGTGGATTTCGGGCTGCTTTCTCTATGTCGTTCTTCGTTCAATGTCAATTGCGAACGATGTTCATGGCATGAGGATTCCTGCGTCACTCATGAAAATCGTCGCGTTGGTGGGACTTAGACAAGCCGTGGGGTCGAACTCACGGCCTCCTTGGTGGTAAAAACATCAATTTCGACGTCAAAACCGCTTCGTCAAACTTCATAGGCTCATCATCTGTGAAATGACAATTGTGAGCTCGCGTCGTCGCTCAGTTTTTGAATCGATTGAACTCATCCTCCTTGTTCCTGCTTGAGAGATACTGCGTGCAGATACAGCGGCTGAGGGAAGGTTGTCCTACGCGTACACTTTCTATATAGTTACATGGCTCGGTGCAAAGAAACAGAGATCACCCCTATTGACGACCCCTTTATTAGCTCCTAGCTAACCGCCCCTATTTGCGAAAATCCGCTCCTTGGCCACATATTTCTTCCATTCTGCAACCATGATGGGTGAAGTAAATGGGGTAACACTACCCCTACTGTCTGCTCTTTCTCTGCTGGGGCTGGATGGCTCTGACTTGATTTCTGGGGAAAGAGGAATCCTCATAGGAAGAAGTGGTATCTTGTGGATGCGCTAGAGGCTCCAACATTGAATCAAAAGTCAATGCAAGATCTGGGTATCAAGCTACCTCAAGGATAAATGCATAAATATAGAAGATTTTATTGTGGGGGTTGAGGCAATATTCAAACTAAAACATGCTGCAAGTTAGAGGATATTCATTAAGAGAATGGATTCAGAGCTTACACTGGTGACAATATAAAGCCCATCATAGCGGAAGCTGGGACACAATAGGACAGTAAGATTCACCCACTGCTGGGATATTACTTGGGCCAACTGGCAACAACTGACCCGTAAATAGGTGCAAAGCATGATGCTAATCTGGATCCTCTAATTACTCTGACAGGTATTTGTGTCTCAAATGATTTCTGAAGGTCATGGTATGAGCTCAAGAGAAGCCTGAGTCTTGAGAGAAAGGGAAGACTTACAATTAATGCTAAATTGCCCTTGCTTTTTGTCTGATTTGCTACTTGTATTCTTTTCTGATTGGGACCAGTCTACAGAGCCTTAGCATGTTGGTATGATGCAAGGTAGACCACATACCACGAAACCACCTAGGAGGGAAAGCATGGCATGTAAATAGACAGTCAGTAGCAGAGTTCATGGATGATCTCAACCTTCTCCAATGTATTTTCTGTCCAGACAAGCGCTGAGAAGTCATTCCCTATGCCTGAGAGTGGAAACTCACATGGTATCACCATAGTCTTCATCTGGGTACATCCCCGACCTGAGAAAAACACTGTAAGCTTGCAAGCGGGGTTGGGAAGAGGGGAAGGCGCCGAGTCACATCACAATTGAGGAGGCCCCTAACTCCTCTGAGCCGCAAATCCCATCTTGATAGGCGGTGTGAATACCACGGGCGGAACACTCTTGCCTGTCGCTGAAGGTAGTGAGTACTTTAATGGGAGGAGGAGAGCCAAAGGGAGCCATGGGAGAGGTAGATGAGTGTTTGTGGGGAAAGGTTGGTGTGAGTGAAGGGGGGAATTGGGGGGAAGGAAAGAAGAGGCTTGTGAGTCTTGGGTTGGCTTCCATTAAATATTGGGTTTCACTTCCAAAACTAGCAGCCAACTTCTAGAGAATTCTCTGTAGCTAAGCCATATGGAGTTTACATAGCCAGATCCACAATTAAGATAGGTCTGAAGAGACTCGAAAGAAAGAGCAGAGACCAAAATCTGCAGTTTTGGCTCGGATTTTCGTACACTTCTACGCAAAAGATAGCGCACGCCGTGCTGTTTCACCCAGAACTGCGTCGAAATGATGCTCAAAGGCAAACTTCAGCCTCTCAGAGTAACATACTCTCCTGAGATCTAATGGAGGAGATGGGACCAAGAAACCAAGTTTAGTCAAATAAACCCCTTGAAACAATAACCAAGAGCCACCATATGACATCCACGGCATCAACCGAGATCAGAATGGTTCCCATCGAAGCGAGATTCGGCGGAAGAAGGGGGAGGAGGCCGATACGTAGATGCGACTCGTCCTACACGCGTCTCGAGGCGGGAAAGTCATAAATGGATGGTTGTGGGAAGGAGGTTGGTCCCAAGAAAGGTCACACGTCGCATTGCCTGGTGAGCTTACGACGAACGGCGAAAGCAAGGAAACGTACGAGGTACATCATACATCTCTGATCGTGGGTGCTGATGTTCTCGCGATACAATGTAGGGCGACTTGGGTCAAAACAAGTTTGGGAGTTCATAGTGATTGTTAGTAACCCGGTGGCGATGAATAATGAAGAAACGCAATGCTTCTGTGTTGAGACGAAGTATGAATACGGAGAATGATGGACGACTTTGTGATGAATGATCAACACTGCACTGAATTGCATGACGGGCATTGGGAGTGCGCGCGTGCGAAGTAAGATTTCCAATTCCTCGTGCAAGCGATTCCGCGTACGAGGGGCGCCCATGCAGTTGCATGGGTGACAGGGCATTGTTGGGAACGACACCAAAATATGGATCGGAGAGGGAACGTTCATGTGACTCGAATGGTGTGCGACCAACGAACGCGACGAAGGTAATAGCACGGTGTAGCCCAGACAATCATGAAGTCCCGCGAGATGTCTTCATCGTCTTGGTCGTCAAATCTTCCGGGAGTGTGGTCTCTGTTATGAGGTCGTTTGGATTTCGACCGTTTCGTGCCAGGAGCCATTGGGGTAATAATATAGGGCCGTCGTGAAAGTAGCCTCTCGCGTCCCCATGTGGGCGAAGAAAAGTACATATTCGGCATGAATATGAGTAAATGACGCTGGAAATTGCAGTCTGCCATGGAGGACGCGTCATTCGTAGTCGGCGACGATTTGCGACCGCAAGACGTTCAGAGCGGTGAATATATCACGCATCGGCGATGCCAGCCTCTCTTTGTCTTTGTCAGGGATGTCGATGAGCTTCCATCGTAAACAGTGGAAACGTTCATCCAACGCCGATATGTGAGGGGTAAAGACGGACGGAAATATTTGCGAAACGTGCGTGTTCGTCCGCGACGTGGAAGACCAAAGGAATATCCATGATATGGATTCGAGATCATGCTGAAAGTTATGCATCGCCTTGGATCGCTTGACGGACGGTGCAGCTTGGCTGTTTGGTAACCGAACACATGGAGGGTTGTAGAAAAACTGGGACAGAGAAACCTCGACAGGCGTAAAATGAGGCGGGCCCTGAGGGAATTTCAGGGAATTTCTTGTGCGAAGACAGAGATCCTCACTCACGATCTTCGCGCTATCAGAGGCAGATAGATCCTCGGGGAGGTACTTCCTGGCATATTCGAGGTCGGACAATTTGGCTTGCCACGAGGCTCCACTGATTCTGTGAGCTAGGGCATTCCCGGGGCTGATATCTCTGTGTACCCGGCCTTGCCGTCTCTGAGCAAAACGTCGAGGGGTAGATTTCGGTGTCAGCTCTTAAAACGGGCGTGGAGTCTCCCAGTAAGCAGGGGCTCTGCCGCGCCGGATAGCGAAGGGGTAAGAGCGTGATCAGCGAGATCAAGGGAGAAGACACCAGGTTTAGGCTTCCAAGCTTGGTTAGCGACCGCTTTCGATGTTTGACAGCGAAAGTCTGCATCGATAGTCATGAAATAGTCTTTGTAATTGACCCGGCGCTCGAAGACGTCCTTGAATGAGGGCGTGACAGCGACGAGGTGTTCGTCATGGTAGAGTGGGTGGTCTCGTGGGTCGGAGCGGAAAAAGAATTCTTCGATCCCATCAAACAGAGCCGCTTGAATTTCCTTCTCGGTTCGATCTGATACACCCATCCACACATCTTTCAGGACGTAGTCGGTGGCAAGGTCAGGGTCGTCCCAATGCTCGGTGACCAGCCAAACACGAGTCATCCGCCCAGCAATGACTTTCAAGCGATCTTCACAAATTGACCTCTTCGCGCGAAAAAGCCGGGGCGGGCCATTTTCTTGAGGAAGAGAAAATATGTAACGGCCTTTGGAATCCAGCTCGATGTTGGGATCGTAGCCGAGCTCTTCGCCTGTCGAAAAGAAGAGGGAGACGAGAAGATTTGACAAATTTCCTTGGTTCCTGCGGTCACCCGTCAAGTAGGAATATCGACACAGTGAGGCGAGACTCACCTGAACGAAGCTGAAGCTTTCGGGGATAGCTGAGTGGGAGCGGGAGAAATACCATGATGTTACAGCATCTCCAGTGATGGTAAGGTACGGGAAATCGAGGCTGAGGATCGGCTGCATATGAGAAGGTACGAAGTATCTCGCAGTCCATAGGTGAACATACGCCGTGGGTCGTCGTTCATGATCTGGATAGTGGCCGAGGTGATCTGAAGGTTGTTCTGCGTGGATGAACTATGATATCTCAGCGAGTTGGATTCAAAAAAGCGATGTACACACCTCGATCTTATCTTCATGCTACCCCTTTAACTTTACTACCAATTACTGGGCTATCGCCAGCAAACCGTTGAAGTACGAAGGCTCTGTGTCCGTGCTCGAAGGCAACGCGACGAACTCTTTTGAAGGGCACGCCATCGTCACCCAAAACATTTCCGCGAGTGTGCTCCAACGCAGTATCGACGTAGCTCTCCTCCGGGTCGAGTGGTGGGTACGCCGAGCCGAATGTGGTGAAGTCGGTTTCGACTCTATTCTCAAAGGATCGATAGTCATCCTCTCGTCATAGAGGTTGGTTTCCAGCCTAGGTTTGGACAAAGTGGGTATTGATTTCCTTGCCGAGCCCCATGCGCAGTTCGTCGATACTTCTTCATCGTTGTGAAGCTATGCGGGTGTGAGATTCCAATGGTAGCAGGATGACATCGACTCAAGTTCACATAGTCGTCGTTCACTCACGTTTTGAGACCAGAGAAATCATGATCGGAACGATGCATCCAATTTGGAAGACTATAATGCATGTGTTGAACAAGCTTTTCCAGATAGACATGGCTTAAAAGCTTGCTGGTGGTTCGCCGCAGTTGCCAAGGATGATGAGAGAGATGGAGAAGGTGTAACAGAGGGTCTAGCGGCGCGCAGTGCTGGTACGCGCGCATGTGACTAGCACGTGGGAAGTTGACAATAAAATGACGTGTGTCAGGCTGTTGCTAGGCTTCGCGTTTCAACGTTCAACTTCAACGTCCGTCTGACTGGTTTCTTTCCAAAGGGTCTTTCGTCTCGATGAGAACTGACTTCGATGCTTCTATCGCTCGAGTTGATGTGTGCTCCCAACCTCCTCGTTCTTCTTCTAGGCGCTCCGTGTTCAACCTTCTTGACCAATAGCCATCTGTCGTTCGATGCGGGCTTGGTGGTGCCCCTTTCTTAGTCGCGATTTGACTGTTGGAACTACCACTGGTGCCAGAGTCTCGTTACTCATGGATACGCCCATCAGGCTTACCTTGTGGATGCCTGATCTTCTCCCAATGCGAACCGACGTAGCATTTTCACGGGTATGTTCCTGCTGCTTCTGTGGGACTTTCATGTCTGAATGTGACCGATGAATACCCTCTTGAGCTAACCGGAAGCAAAAAATGGCGGGGTAGAAATACACTCTGGGATTTCCGATGCACTGTGAGACACTTCTTCACAACCAACCATGTGCAGAGGTTACTCGGTTGCAACACATCCTTCATCGAAATCTCACCCTCTCACATAGGTATCCCCTCCCGCATATAGCCATCCTGGATTGTGCTCCTCTCCTAGCTTTACGTGACTTACGTTAACATACGACGGGCAGCGATCGCGACGCGAGCGCACGCATTGCCGTTAAAAACGCGCACTCGAGCTTATCGATTCGGCTCTAGGAATTGATCTTCGCTCACGAACTTTCCCTACGCGAACGGGATGCGAAGTGCCTTTTCTTGGGAACGTGTACGTCGTAACTCATTGAACATGAGAAACTTAACATAGTTGTCCTACAGGACCATGCTATCCTTGGATCATTTGATTCTATGCGTCTTCCATTCTGCCGTTGGGACCATGACGCTCGAGGTCATGAGGCCTCCGACTTCGTGAACACGCCACTCACAGAAACTGTGAGGACATCGCCACCACCGCGAAATAGTGAAGGTATAAAAACGCAGTCACCGCTTGGAAATGTCCTCAGCAACCCGGATCGCTATATTCTACTGAATCGCCATGGTCCAATTCTTCACGCTACCTCTTGTCGCTCTGTTCGCCATTTCCAGTCTAGCTACTCCTTTGAAGCGCTCGGCGGCTCAGATAGAGGCAGATATCGCCACCTTGTCCTCGCAGCTCACTACCCTTGATAATGCTATCACGGCGTTCCCCAATACTGGGGGGAGCTTGATCAATGCTCTGGTACGTTCAGAACCAATTCCTCTACAAGGCGAGATATCACTCTTATGGCAACAACCCAGGCTATCCATACGGACTCCACCAACGTGGCCTCGACTGTTACCACGACCGATAACCACGTCCTTGTAAGCGCAGGACCAAATATAAATCCTCTTTGACTCGATATCGTGACTGTGCATTGCAGGCGACCCCTCCCTTGTCTTTGACCGATGGCACCATTATATTGAACGCATTAAATGCAACTGTGCCAACCATCACGCACGCTCTAACTGGGGTATACTGTTGCATACTTCCGATTCTTTGCTTTTCGAACTTACTCTTGAACCTTTAATGTAGATTGTCGCAAAGAAGCCCGCTTTCGAGGCCCTACCAATCGGTGGAATCCCTGCCTTGATCAAGCAAGATCTCACTACACTGAATAGTGGGACTGCTAAGCTCGAAGCAGATTTGATTGCCAATGCCCCAGTATGTGGTCCTAGAAACATGTCCTTGGTTTAAGAGGCTTGCAAAGCTGATCATCTTTACTTAGCCCGAGTTGGTCGCCGCGGCCACTAGTATCAAAAACACAATCGACGCAGCTTTTGCGACAGCAGTAGCTGCCTACGCTTGAAGGATAGGGGTTGGGACAGGAAACAGGGAATACGGTAATTGCTTAACCGAGGTTTATACGTACTTCCAAAGATCAAGTTCTCCGATGCGTGCCCCCATGATCCGACTGAGAAGATACAAAAGCTAGGGTGTCCCAATCAGACACGGGCAAAGGTCTACACTCGCCATGTCGCCTCATGCTCTCTTGACTGCGTTTAAAGCGAACAAGCCCGCCTTTGGAGCCTGGTTGACATTACCAGGACTCTTCCATGCCCGCACTGTGGCACAAGCGAGCCCTCATCTGTCGTGGATCTGCGTGGATAGCGAGCACGGTCTTGTTCCCCTCACACCTTCCGCGGCGGAGACCGTCGCTGCCATCCACGGCGCTGTTCAAAACAACCAAGGACCTAGCGCTATCGTTCGCATTCCTGCGACAGGTGCGTCGGACAGTACCAGCTGGCAGATCAAGTATGCCCTCGACGCAGGAGCTAGAGGAATCA
Source organism: Pleurotus salmoneostramineus (assembly GCA_002583695.1). Lineage (NCBI taxonomy): Eukaryota > Fungi > Basidiomycota > Agaricomycetes > Agaricales > Pleurotaceae > Pleurotus > Pleurotus salmoneostramineus. Next base: position 60,540 of record BEWF01000197.1, read on the forward strand.
TCGTCCCTATGGTATGACGCTTTCTCAAGACGCTTTCTCTTTACTTCACATGCTATCTTGAGATAGGTCTCCACCGCTGAGAAAGCTAAGGAGGTTGTTTCCGATAGCCGGTTCCCTCCAATTGGGCGGCGCGGATTTGGGAGTCCGTTTACTCAAGGAAATTGGGGCATCACCGTCCCGGAATATCTGAAGACGGCCAACGAGAGCGTCCTTGTGATGGTTCAAATCGAAACCGTGGATGCCGTTAAGAATGTCAAAGAAATTGCTAGCGTTGATGGAATAGGTTAGTGCATCTCTTCAGTGGGAGGATTTCAGATCTTATAAACTCGTCATGTGTAGACTGTCTATTCATCGGCCCGTACGACCTCTCCATCGCATTGGGCTATCCGCCTCCATCACCTGATCCCCACCCCGAAGTCGAAAAGGTTATCCAACAAATCTTAAAGGCAGCTCACGAGGCAGGGAAGAAGTGGTTCGTCAGATCTCCTGTTGATAAGCGCCATGGCTCTGAGCGGTTTCCTTTCGCAGTGCTATCTATTGCATTTCTGGATCGCAGTCAGCTCGAAGGGCTTCTGAAGGATTTGATATGGTTAGTCCATCTCAATGAGAGCTTCTCTCGAGTCTAGCTCACGAGTCTTCTACAGATTAACGTCACGAGCGACGTTGGTGCTATGTCGGAGGGTCTCGCCCGCGAACTCGCGGCGGCCAGCAAATAGGGAGGACTCTCTCAGAGATGATTAATATAGCCAGATATCACGATAACTAAGAATATCAGCAATGCCAATACTTACGAGGAAGGATTGTTATCAAGAGCCTCGTCGGTGGACAAGTTTCAGGGTCCGAAAAAGCTGCTTGGGTCATTCTATCTCTTTGAGTGTATTTGGTCTCGTGATATACACACCATCTTCATCGTTTCTGCTTGATGAGCCTCTTCCGAAAGGTCTGGCGACTCCATGGTCCTCCTATTCCCCCCTTTGCAATCCCCTAGGATCCTGTTTGGCTCTATTTCTCCGCGGCAGGTCGAGTTCGAAATTTAGACTTGCCTCCTTCTGTCAACTTGAGAAACAAAATCTACCAAGGTAATTTTCATCGACGCATACATATGATACGTTCTCTCCAGAAATATAGCTGATAAATTTCCCTCCAAGGAACCGTCTTTGGTGGCGCTTGTGCAAACAATGTCTGAAGCCATGGACGTGGTACCAGTGGGCCCTCTCTCGTACCAGTTCATGTCAAACCGCGCTTTGTACATCCCCGAACTCCTCAAGAGTATTTTCTTGTATCTTCCCGATGGCTCGCACACCAATTGTGCCCTTGTATGCAAAGCATGGACCGACATTGCGCTCGATGTTGGATGGCATGAAGTTCGAGATATCAAGCTTCTATTCCAACTCCTTGGTCCATTGGTCGAGGATGAGGATAATGAATATGTAGGCTCTATGTGAACCTTGAATCTTGAATTTCTCTGATCCTCGTACAACAATCCAGCACTTTGAGCGGCCCATCCAACCGACCGACTGGATTAGATTTCAAAAGTACAACCACAGAGTTCGTGTTCTGTTCGGGGAGTCGGGCGATTCCAGCTGCAACTCCTCCGTCTACGCGCTAGTCAGCTCGATGCGCCCCTTTCCCATTCTGCTACCAAATCTCCACGAGCTCTACTGCAACATGGATCTTGATTTCATGCTCCTTCTCGCACAAAGCACGGTTGAGATATGCAATCTCTTCACAGAAGATCCTCCAATCACGACTTTCACGGCTATCAATCTCTTGCTTCGATGCGTCCCCCTCTACATGCCCAACTTGGTCGAGCTTGATATGCCATTTCACTCTATCGACGTCTCAGAGACGGACATCCACGCTGTTTGTGAAATGTTCGCAGGTCTCCCTTTATTAAGAAAGGTGCACCTTCCGGCATCACTTCTGACGCCCGAGACCACTCTCATTCTATCCAAGCTTCAATTCCTACATTCCCTGAAAACAGCGGTACAAGCGATTCCCAACGACTCTGAGACGTTTTCGGCTGACCTCGACTCGGAGAGTTTCCCTTCCCTCACACACCTTACCCTCAATATGACTTTGCGAAGAGGTCAGACGTGTTTCAACGTAGATCCTCCATTCTCCCGTGGCTCTCTCACGCACATCGCTATACATTCAAGGGCGTCGGAATTCATTGAAGACTATGAATCCATTATGGCTACTATCGTCCATAAATGGCCTCTCATCGAGTCGATCAACATTGAAAACCATTTTCCTCTCAGTACCCTGCAAGTTCCTTTTTCGGTGCTTCAGCCATTGCTATCCTGCAAACGCTTGACATCGCTAAGCCTGGAATCCCCACATACATTGGATTACACCGAAGACATGTTCATTGACATATTTACGGCCCTACCTCTCCTGAGACACCTCGACCTTGGAGGAGGTCGCCCCATTTATGCACAAGCTCCACCTATATCAATGACGACACTCTCCAACCTTGCCGCGCATTGCCTTCGTCTTGAATACCTGTGTCTATACATGTCCTTTGATGCCAATGCACACGGTGAGGACATCCCATCTGCGAAATCCGTCACACCCTTCAAAGCTCTGCAAACGTTGGCTTTATGGGACGCACCCATCGAGGAACCTCAGCTTGTGGCGCTCTACCTAAGTCGGGTACTTCCAGATACCTGTAAGGTGACTCACAGCGGCGAAAGTCAACGCGATAAATGGAAGCAGGCAATTTCTACCTTGTCAGTTTTACGAATGGCTCGTGGTGAGACGGCCCCATAGACCCAGTAAGTACCTATAGAGTAGTGGCACCAGAAAATGTCAATTAGAGAACTGGTGGGCATGTGATGAATTACATTATTGATTGGAACCAGTATATCTGGATGCCTTACCACGACGGGGGGTTCAAGTAAACGTTTATACTACATATGCATATGCATTATGGCTTTCCCGACCCTGTTCAGAATCAGCTAAGGTGGCGCAGCGAGATGAAGGTCATAGAAAATCGTCCACTCTTCGGCTTTTCGATACCAACTGACGGAAGCACTTTGAAGCTTGGCCGGGGCTGTAAATTTGAACCAAGTTGGAAATCGGCGCTCATGAGCGCTTGTACTGTGAATGACCTGCCAAATTTGGCCCGATCTGTCCTGAACGCGCGTCGCGTCGTCTTGCTCACTTCCTTCTTCCTCTCAACCATGCCACAACCTACGGAATTCAATATTCGAGTCACCTCTGACGATCCTAAGAAGAAAGAAAAACCTTCCGATGCAGACAAGGACGAAGGGTCTTCAAAGTTGCTGAAAGATGACGCCAATGGTGAAGGAGAGGAACTAGTCAGTATCTCTGTTATAATGTTGTTCGGTTTTGAATGATGATAAAGACAAACTAGTCGGAGGAGGATCTTCAACTGAAGACTGAGTTAGAGATGCTCATCGAGCGTCTCAAAGTGCGTCATATATTGTTGATTTGAATATTGAAGCTGACTTTGGTACAAGGAACCCAACACTGAACTCTACCGTCCCGCGCTGGAGACACTCCGAACACTGATTCGAACTTCTACTTCGTCCATGACATCAGTACCAAAACCCCTCAAATTCTTGCGCCCTCATTATCCCGATCTCCAAGTCTTGTATGAGACATGGCCTGTGTCTGAAGACAAGGTCAGTCACCATCGAACTATTGGAGTTGATATCTAGGCCTGACTTTTCGTATAGAGCTTATTTGCTGATATTATGTCCGTACTAGCGATGACTTACTCGGACACAGAACCACGCGGTACTCTCAAATATCGCCTGCTCGCCGCGTCTCTTCGGCCTTCATCCTCCCCACTCTCGGACCCTGGTTCATGGGGTCATGAATATGTTCGGCATCTTGCAGCGGAACTTGGGGAAGAGTATACAATACGGGAAGAGGCTGAGGCTGAGGGCACAACACACATCACGGGCACCATTGACGACCTCTACTCATTAGCAAAAGAATGTGCCACTTTCCTGCTGACGCACAACGCGGAGCCCGACGCAGTGGACCTACTTCAAGAGCTGGAAATCGCGCACGAACTCATTGATCTGGTTGACGAGAACACATTTAGCCGCGTCTGTCAGTATATGATACGGTGAGTCCTTCATTCTTTCTTACCTAGTTCACATTTTGACGTTCTTCAAGCTGCGTTAATCTGCTTCCTCCCCCCGATGACATCGCCTTCCTTCGGACTTCTCATGAAATCTATGTCCGCCATAAGAAATTCCCTGAAGCCTTATCCTTGGCCATACGACTAAACGACAAGGACTTAGTAAAGGACGACTTCAATGCACCTGGTAACCCGTACGTTTGTATCCGTCCTTTTATACTTTCTGAAGCTAAGACATTTCACAGTTTAATGAGACGCCAACTCGCATTCATGTTGGCACGCGCTCAAATACCCATTGAATGGATAAGACCTCCTTCAGAAGATGAAGATATAGAGGCTGAAGACGACTTCCCGGAAGACCTCGCAGAATGTCTAGCCCATGCCAAATTGAGCACCCATTTCCGCGAATTCGGCCAAGAACTTGGTGTCGCAGATGCTAAGAGTTTGGAAGATATATACAAGTCACATCTCGACAATACCAGTCAGTCCACCCTCACCAGGTGAAGCGACGTGCTAACAACGGCGTCTAGGGCCGGGTGGAACAGCGCATATCGATTCAGCCAAAGGTAATCTTGCCGGTACATTTGTTAATGCGTTCGTCAACGCTGGGTTCGGTAACGATAAGTTGATGGTCGAAGCCGAGGAGGGTAACAGTTGGATATATAAGAACAAGGACCACGGTACGTCTGTTCCCTCCGGGATAAGACGATTGACAATCACTGACAACGAATGAAGGCATGATGAGTGCCGCCGCGTCTTTGGGTCTGAGTTTACTCTGGGACACCGACATCGGCCTAAGTCATGTTGACAAGTACACATATTCTGCAGAGGAACACATCAAGGTGAGTATAAAACGATGTATCCGCGCTGCATGTACTAAGAGCACTGTTAGGCTGGTGCTCTACTCGCGACTGGTATCCTCCATACAGGCGTCCGCAGTGAAGCCGACGCGGCCCTTGCCCTACTCGGAGAATACATCGACAACAAGGCTGTGTCTCTTAAGACGAGCGCCATCATCGGACTTGGACTCGCCTACGTTGGGTCGCATCGCGAAGATTTCGTATCTCTTCTTTTGCCGATTATTGCAGATGACAGCAACTCCATGGAAGTTGTGTCCTTGGCTGCGCTAGCCCTTGGTTTTATCTTTGTTGGAAGTGAGAACGGGGACATTTCCAGCACGATACTGCAGACGTTGATGGAGAGAGATGAGAAAGCTCTTGATGAGAAATGGTCACGGTTCCTCGTTTTGGGTTTGGCCCTTCTATATCTCGGTATGTTGCGCTATGGTCTACGCGTCCTTATGACCCATTGTTTCTTTCAGGCCAGCAAGATGCTTCCGACACTACCATTGAGACGCTCAAGGCCATTGAACACCCCGTGTCCAGGACTGCTCAGATATTGGTCGAAGGATGTGCGTTTGCTGCCACGGGGAATGTGCTTAAGATACAGGCAATGCTTCACCATTGCGACGAACACCTCAATACAGGAAAGAAGGAGGAAAAATCTGACGAGAAGAAGGAAGGTGAGAAGGACGAAGAGAAGGAAGACAAAGAGAAGGAAGAGGAGAAGAAAGAAGATGATACCTTCCAAGCCTTCGCAGTCATCGCCATCGCTATGATAGCTATGGGCGAGGACATTGGTGCAGAAATGTCATTGAGGCAATTCAACCATCTCGTAAGGATTGTTTGCTTTTTCCTGAGGCGTACCCTTGCTCATTCAAAGTTTCGCCAACGTAGATGCATTATGGCGAGCCTGTAATTCGCAAGGCTGTTCCTCTCGCTATCGGCCTCGTCAGCGCTTCAAATCCTCAACTCCCTATTCTTGACACATTATCGAAATATTCACACGATAGTGACCTCCAAGTTGCTCTCAACGCCATTTTCGCTATGGGCCTCGTCGGCGCCGGGACTAACAATGCCCGGCTAGCGCAAATGCTGCGTCAGCTAGCTGGCTACTATTACAAAGAAGCCGATTGTCTGTTCATGGTTCGCATAGCCCAAGGCCTTGTACACATGGGCAAAGGTACTATCGGCGTGAACCCCTTTTTCTGTGATCGGAATATCATGAGTCGGCCTGCGGTTGCTGGCTTACTTGCTACGCTGACCGCGTTCACGGACTCGAAAGCATGTATGTTTTTCCGTGTTTTTCATATAAACGTTCCCCTTTCCTGATGACCTCATGCTTTTTTTCAGTCATCCTCGATCGTTATCATTGGATGCTCTATTTTATCTCCACAGCCATGTATCCACGGTTCCTGATCACGCTCGACGAAGAACTTAATAATCTCCCGGTCACCGTCCGTGTCGGCCAGGCACTCGATGTAGTTGGCCAAGCTGGAAAACCACGCACAATTTCCGGCTTCCAGACCCATCAAACACCCGTGCGCTTGGGAACGACGGAGCGTGCGGAATTGGCGACAGAAGAGTATATTCCATTTGCACACGTCCTCGAAGGATTTGTGATACTGCAGAAAAATCCTGGGTGGGAGAAGGAAGATAAAATGGAGCTGTAGGGTATCTTTTCTCTCCTCGTCGTGTGTCACTGTCCATTCGTGTGCGAAGTTAGCTCTATGTATGCTGTGAGTACCATACAATTTAGAAGTAACAAATGACTTTCTTCTCTAGTGATCCAGTCGGTGCTCTTTTTCGACCGCGTGCCCATATGTTTCGATCTCCTTTGACCTTCTCCTTAGGAGCGCGTTAACGGATGCGCGTATAAAATTTCATCCACCACGATCGGCCTCGAACGTCTCAGCGGACGAATACGAATACGAATGCTTGGCGGACTGATAAGAATACATATGTTCGGCGCATTTCGACCGTCCTCTCTGTTCGCACTACCGTATAAATATGTCCATCTGCTGCGTTGTTGCTCAACCGATCCAAGGTGCCTCCGTGTCCCCTCCGCCAATCACTGGTCACTAGTCAAGCATGAACCTCCTCCCGTATATCGTCACTGCGTTTGCTGGGCTTGCTAGCCTCGTTGCCGTACATGGCTCACTTCAATCTGTCATTGCGCAACCGACCATGTCCTTGAACGGTATCCCGTTCAGCACCAGAGCCCATTGGATGCGCCGAGCTAATGCAGCTCTCGCTGAGCTTGCGTCCCCGTGTACCTTTGCTGCGTTCGCCAGTGTCATCGTCAACCATACGGCCCCTGGACTGGGAGAGCTTGTTTGCATCGGCGTCAACTCGAATAGGAATACCGGCAACCCAACCTTGCATGGTACGTCCTCATCATGGTAGTAGTATTCCCTTCTTGATGCTCACCTATATGTTCTTGACAGGAGAAATCGCGGCCATTCAGAACTGCTCCACGGTCCTCACCGATCCGTCTGGGCCTTATAATCTCACAGCTAGTCAGGCTTTGAGCGCGTTTTCTCAGCTTAGCTTGTACACGAACGCGGAAAGCTGTCCCATGGTAATTTGGCAATGTTCGCTTATGTTGTTTGGAGACGCAATTAACATCCCGGTTATTTTCAGTGCGCGTCTGCCATCCGTTGGTCCGGATTCCGCGAGTATATCTACGGTACCAGCATCGAGACCCTTATCGAGCAAGGATGGGGTCAGATCCGGGTTTCCTCAGTTGAGGTATTCAGGCAGTCCTTCGACCTCTCAAGTCAGGCTAGGTTAATGGGCGAGGTGTTGACGAATGAGACGGACCCCATCTTTTCCTGGCAGTTTAATCCCGATGCACCGTGTCCTGCTGGTTGCTCAAGGGTGGAAGGTAGTTGTCAGGTTAACGCGTAGATCAAAGATATGCCTTTTTCATGTAGGAAAGTATGAACTCAAGTTGTAACCGGCGTCATTACAACCGCCACAACCACAAGCTCATTTATCGCGTATTACGGAACCGAGTGAAATAACGTTGGGGTACCTGAATCGACCACTACTTCATGTTATGTCCGTAGGTAAATTATCCTCCCAATGACAGGCCATTGCGGCCATTGGTGGAGAACGTGTGATGCTGACCCGTGATGCCGACAATCACCGAGTATCTTTGGTGATCGCTCTGAGATTACACCTTATAAGCCGCACATATCTGCAGGCCCACTCCGATTCCACTAGCTTCGACTCTTACCACGACCACCACTACCACCATGAGCGGGAGACTTGCTTCAGGTATGCACGAATCCTTATGTTTCTGTGGAATGGCGCTCTGATATCCCAGTAGAATACCCTTCTTGGAAGAAACTCCAGGAGATCTATGACACCCAGAAGTCCACTCTCGTTTTGAAGGATCTCTTTGCTCAAGATCCTTCGCGATTCACCAAGTTTTCGAAGGAATATTCCTCGAAGGATGATCCATCGACGACTCTCTTCCTTGACTACTCCAAGAACTTGATAACGGAGGAGATCGTCGGGACTCTGTTGAACTTGGTGAAAGAGGCTGAGGTCGAGACTTACAGGGACAAGATGTTCGCTGGAGAGCACATCAACACCTCCGAGGACCGCGCCGTGCTTCACGTCGCCCTGCGAAATTTCAACGACTTCTCGATCCAAGAGGCGGGAGCGGATGAAGTTGCTGGGGTCTTGGAACATATGAAGACCTTCACTGATGCCGTTCGCAGCGGAGAATGGAAAGGCTACACTGGGAAGACCATCAACACCATTGTGAACATTGGTATCGGTGGATCCGACCTCGGTCCTGTCATGGTGACCGAAGCCTTGAAGCCCTACTCCAAACGCGATCTTGCTGCTCATTTCGTCTCCAACATCGACGGGACCCACATTGCCGAAATCCTCAGACTCTGCGACCCGGAAACTACCCTCTTCATCATCGCCAGTAAGACGTTTACTACCCAGGAAACCATCACCAATGCCGAAAGTGCACGGGATTGGTTCTTGGCTACGGCTAAAGATAAGGCCCATGTCGCCAAACACTTCGTCGCGCTTAGTACGAATACCAAGGCGGTATCGGCGTTTGGTATCTCACCCGATAATATGTTCCAGTTCTGGGACTGGGTCGGCGGTCGTTACAGTCTCTGGAGTGCTATCGGTCTTTCCATCGCCTTGGTCATCGGCTACGATAATTTTGAACAACTCCTCAAGGGTGCTCATGGCATGGATAAGCATTTCAAGGAGACCCCGCTCGAGGACAATCTCCCAGTTCTCCTTGCCATCATCGGCATCTGGTATAATGACTTCTACGGTAAGATCCATCTTTATCTGTCGTGGGCCGATGTGAATTCTCTTCGTAGGCTCCCAAACGCATGCTCTACTTCCATATGATCAATACCTCCACAAATTCGCCGACTACTTCCAACAAGTACGCAATCAGATCGTTGACGTAATTTCCAAATCTCTGACTTCCAGCGATAAAGGGTGACATGGAATCTAACGGCAAGTTCATCACCAAGAACGGTCACCGCGTCAACTACCAAACTGGTGTGCGTAGCTTCGGATAACATCCAGATCTTAGCTGCTGATATACTCGTCACATAGCCAATCATCTGGGGTGCATCTGGGACAAATGGCCAACACTCTTTCTACCAACTCGTCCATCAAGGCACTAAGCTCATTCCCGCTGACTTCATCGCACCTGCAACTACCCACAACCCCATCGCAAACTCCAAACACCATCGTATCCTTTTGAGTAACTTCTTCGCCCAACCAGAGGCTCTTGCTTTCGGTAAGACTGAGGAGGAGGTCAGGAAGGAAGTCGGGCCGAATGCTAGTGATGCCTTGGTCAAGAGCAAAGTATTCGAAGGTAACAGGCCAAGTAACAGCATCATGTTCCCTCTTTTAACACCTTCGACTTTGGGTTCGTGCTCCTTCTTTGGGCCTAACACGCGATCTAGTACTAATCACCTTTCTATCTACTACTACTTAGGTGCTTTGATCGCTCTCTACGAGCACAAGATCTTCGTTCAGGGTGTCGTCTGGGGTATCAACTCCTTCGGTGAGTCAATGTCATAGGCCGCGAGTAATCTCTGGCTGATATATAACTTCGTGTTTTAGATCAAATGGGTGTTGAGCTTGGTAAGGTGCTCGCAAAGGCTATTCTGGCTCAGCTAGAGAAGCCTGAGGACGTCAAAGGCCACGATAGCTCTGTAAGTTGTATCATCTATCGTCGACATCGTTCATGTGTAGAGACTCATATTGCACGTCTTCTTCTAGACTACCGGGTTGATCCATTACTACCAGAAATACCGCAAGGAGTAAATTACGCTTTCCATACACGAGTGAGATAAATGTTATAGAACTTGAGCAGAGAATAAGTACAATCATGTTGTAATAGTACGAGAATAATTTTGGGATCATAGAAAAGTTTGATCAATATGAGCGGAGATGTCGATGAGAGGGGGAAATGGGTATACAGTGTTACAGAAACCGAGAGAAAATGAGAAACTATGTGAGGATGCTGATAATACAGGGCATATGCAAGAGTGGAGGTGATGATCATACAAATACACCATTAAGTTCCATCAGAGTCCATCCGCACGCAATCCAATGCCACCATGCAGGGAACGCATATGTTCATATATACCGGCGCCCTTGGGGAATGTCTCGAGACACACCCAGCATATATGTGTTTGACAGCGTGTACACGTTATGTGGTTACAGCCTTCCCCTCGTTCGATGGGTACGCGACATCCAGGGCAGTTCTTCACGTCATGATCGCGCATCCAGGCAAGGAGGAGTTTATCGTCGTCATCACGCTCGGGACAAGCCAGACCATCATGATATTCGACATGGCAATGTGGGCATATCCGTTGGAGACAAGCCGGACATTGGAAGACGGTCCCTTTCGAAGCGGTACGATAGACCTCTTGACAGTCGGGGGTAGGGCAATAGAAAAATTCTTTTGGTCGGGAATGAATATAAGAAAAGTAGGATGCGCGGATGAGAGCGTCGAAATCGTGTGTTGGCAAGCAGGAGCGAGCCAGTGTGAGGGGAATTGGGTGCGAACAATGACCTTGTCCTCCAAAACATGTCAAAGGGAACGAGCCGCCATTTATTGCTGCAATGAGGTAATTCGATAGGCAGTCTTTACACCAGGCGTGGCCACAGGGAAGGCAAACAGGCAGTGATACCTCATCGAAGCACGCTGGACACGCAGCGATGTTGAGGGCTTGATTCCGCTGGGCCAGCGATCGTCTTTCTTGGGCACGTCCGACAGCTTCCTGAGCCAATTGGAATACACGCGAACTCCCTCGTACCATGACTCTACCCGTCGACAACTCCAGCCATAAGTTCTCCGACCCTAGCTCATCCTGTAGCTTGTGCATGTCTGGGCTACTACATAGCCCAGGCAACTGAACTCTCGGTACCGGGATGGAGAAGACTTGGGTGGTGCGGAGCTCGCTGGCCTTGTCGAGAATCTTGTCTCGGACGGGTTCGCGTTTGGCTGCAGCACCCCAAAGGACGAGGGTGCGTCGGACGATATCAACTTCAATGCAGATACCGCGGTAGGTAAGCTCGAGGTCGCGGATGAAAGTAGAGCCTGCTGGCGAGGAGAAGAAGCCATCCCAAATGAGACGGCCATTCTCCCTGACCACTTCGCCCCTCAGAATCTTCTCGAACTCATTCTTCGACTGCACGAGATCCTTCAACTCGTCAGCTGAGAGGCGAATCTTCACTGAATTATCACCACCGGGCGGTGGAGGCCCTACATGGATTATCGACAACTTGACCCGCATACCATAACGCTCATGGATAGTCCTCGCAAGCAACTTGATGTCGGCTTCAATCTTGGCGAACGCGGCCCCAGGGATCACATACCTCATCTCCTGCCTATGATACGCTGCAATTCTCGTTTTCCCGATCGAGACGGGTTTCCAACCATGCAACCTTTCGCATGCTATTTTGGCTTGGTTGGGTGAGAGGAAGGATGCAATCGCTCGAACCATCCCAGCGTTCTGTCCCGGCAAAACCTCAAAATCGATGACGTCACCGGACATGTCAAGGCGACTCTTCACTGCACGTATGGCTGAGTCAATGTCGGTGTATCTGGGTTCCTCCCACATAGCATCGTCAAGAGGGCCAAAACGAGAAAGCCATTCTTTGTCTGCTGTAGCGGGAATACCGAAGAACTTGACAGTAAAGAACGAGACAGCGGGAAGGCCTTCGTAGAGTTCGGCGTGATAGCCTTGGGATATTGCCCTTGCGATCGCCCTATTCGACGATGCCTTTGTTGCGTAACCGCCGTATGCAACCTTTCCAGGGGCGTCCCAGGTCATCCACACGCATGTGTCCTTTAGCACCCCGTTAGCCCCGCTTCGTTGACGATCGCCATTTGAGAATACAAGTTTAGCAGAGATCTTGTGATCGAAGAGGGTCCTCCCGTTAAGTTGGCGTACAATATCTTGGGCTTCGTTAGCATTGCCAAAACGGACTCGGTGCTTCTTGCCTCCGATGACACGGACGTCCATTACTCTGGCGTACTCTGACAGCCTAGTGGTGAGGAGGGTTGTAGAGACATTAGAAGGAATACCGTCCATGACAACGAAAGGGGTTTCGAAGCCGGTGGTAAGCTTCTCAACTACGAATCCAGGCCCAATGGTCATCGTAATGTGATTGAGTACTTGCACGTTCCATGAGGTGGCCGAAGAGGACCCTGTCGACGTTGATGAGGAAGCAGCACGATCGGAGGTCACGTCCGTTTTGGGGGCCAGCGATCCCGAGAAAGATGAGGATGAACGTCGTGATGACGACGTGCCAGTGACAGAAGGTGGAGGTTGAGAAGTCGAAGGGAGAGTGGCTAACCCCGGCGGGGACAAATGTGAACGAAGACAGAGATTCCCTTGTTGACAAGTTCCACGTAGCCAATCCTGACAGACAGGTCGCGAACTGGGACCTGCAGTTGGTTGAATCAAGTTTGTGGAAGGGTTCGTAGTGGATTTCATAGACGGCCGGGGATGTGGATGTGGATGTGGTATGGTTGACCTTGTGGATGACGTCGATGGATCAAAGGAGGAAGCAGTTGAACTTACTTCCCCAGAAGTTGGGTGAGCAAGCGGCTCAATGTGGATATACTTGCACGATTGGCCGGAATCGCATTGACCATGTTCGAGCCACTTGAAGCAGTAATTTTTGCCTGGATGAGGTCCACAGTCTCTAGAAACGTCCGCGGTGTTGTCATGGGTAGAAGGCTTCTGAAAGCAGCATTAAGGGTCTCGAAACGGACGATACAGTAGATGAACTTACTGGTGATGAAACTGCCAAGGGCTCAGCGTGTCTATATTTACATGATGATCCAAACGTGCAGCTCCGAGAGCGAAGCCATTGGTGACAATAAGACGGGGGTCTACGGTAATCATGGGTCAGTGATGTGTCACCATCGATGTCACTGTAAGCGTCGTCGGTAGACGTGTCCTGGAGCAGCGTACAAAAGATTAAATCGTGTTATAAATGAAGGTTAGAACGTACAGATGACGAAGAAGATTCCGTGCTGACGGAGGATTGGTCGGTGCCGTCCCATGAACCATTTTCGATTTTCCACCCCCAAAATCCTGTTTCGGAATCGGCATGTATACCTGCGTAAAACTCTGGGAAAGAGAGTTGGTCACACGAGAACTGAGCAATGAATATCTCGGGCTCTTTCTGACTAGTGAATTTGGTGTGTTTTGCTGGCACAACACGGGCGCGTGCTTGCTTGGTAGAAGCCGAGGGTGAGGACAAGGTCAATGTTGTCGTGAAGTTCGACGACCTTGAAGTGAGGGGAGAACCACTAGGATGGGGTGACCCCACACAATGTGAGGGTTGGCCCGTCTCAAGCTTATCCGCTTTAGGAGGACATTGGTGTCGGGGGTAGGTAGACAAAGGTGTCGCGGAGGTGTGGGCGAGACTAGTGCCATCAGGGGTTGGCAACTTCTCAGCAGCCAGTCGGGGGGTTGCGTCGTCTGTTATTCGTACGGATGCAACTGAGATTTGGGATCGTGACAGGGTTGACGCGTGCGTGCGTGGAGTGGAAGACTTGTTGAGACGTGAGATTGGATTTGGAGATGTCGGTAGTGCAGTCCGGTTGGTTTCGTAAGATGGTACATTGATAAACTGTGCGCAGTAGCAACGCAGTATATCAGATTTCCGGACATGGGGTCGGACATGTGCATCAACTCTTACCGTGGGGGCAGGTACTGCGCAGTGTTCGTGGCTGGGGCGAGGTAGTTGCACTCGAGGGGACTCAGACACCCCATTCTCCGGAGGCGGGGATATTTTGTCTCCAATATCCGCGACCAAACGAATGGACTCGGGGTTCTGATGTAGCAATAAGTTAACGTTATAATCCTATCAAGTCTAAGAACTCAACTGTGAGAACGATGTCGAGATGCTCCTTTGGTATCCTCGGGCTGACGTGCAAGTGATAACGGTGGCATTTGACACCATATATACAGTTGTTGAAGAGGTGATTCCTGCAAACCACCGTGTAACGCGCGTCAGGATTTCGGACGCGGTACTGCAAACTACTGAGTGACACCAAGCTGGAAATTTTTTGGTGCGTACCTTGGTACCGCCTATCTCAGCCCATGTCCCCTGCGAGGCTTCGTGAGTCAACGAAGAAGGCAGTGAGTCAGGGGACTGAGTCGTCGCAAAGTCAGGGGGTAAATCCTAGAAAATGGGCGCGATAAATTATCTGTCCACGATACGCTCGTGGCCACGGTGCGAACTGGACACACATGAGGATGTGGGGCATAAGCTGGGCCAGGTCGACTGGCTATGTGAGGCATTACGGGTGTGTCCCGCCTGGTCCTGCGGGCTGTGCGCTGGCGCAATGGAACGAATATCGCGATGCTGACGGTGACCACGCAACTACGGAAATCCGTTGCACTGCGAGTTCAAACGTTCATGGGCGCTGTAACTGATCGTGTGAAAATAGATTCCCACAGTCAATAAGTACTCCATTGATGTCAAAAGTGATATATGATAGGCCCACGAAACTCATCCAAATTACACCTTCGCCGGAATTTCTGTTTTGAAATCAGCCTGCATCCACGGTATATTCCTGGGACGTTCTACCCCTCAAACCCAGCTTTGCTGACGCTGACGGGAAAGCGAACAATGATGATCTTCTTGAGATGACGCGAACCATCATCGTACTACTATCAGGTTCAAGCTTCCAGTAATGCTTCCCCGGGATGTCTTCCGACGTCCAGCAAAGGCTCGCTGGCTCTAGTGAAAACCTTGCAAAACCAATTCACTAGGGTGATAGAACGGTCTAATCCACGTGCCGTCAGTCCGGTCGTCTTCGCACTTGGAGCATTTGTTGATCCAAAGTGCGATGTAGTCACAACATCATGTCAATACCCAGACCCACTGACTGTTGACCCCCTCAACTATGGACTTGCCCGGTTCATCAGTGTATTCAACCTCTCGTTCTTCTCCCAATCCACTGGAATCAAGTGTCGTCTATAAACCTGCACCATATACGCCCCAATGGTCCCTTGGAACTCTACGAGAAACCGATGATATCCGATACATTCGCATCTATTGGCTAGACTTCACCAATGTAACGCGTTACAGAATTCTCCCAGTGGCCTTTTTCGCGAAGCTCGTTGAGACTACATCCCGTCCAGGGATTAGCATCTTCAAAGGAGCTTTTGGAACAGTTTATTCGCAGTTAGCCGACGGATTCGGGTAAGCACGTTATCCACATTCTACGATCAAACCAACCGCTCATTGACGCAGTCCCGCAGGAGAATATCTTTATGTTGTCGACCTTACTACTCTTCGTTCGTGTGCTTACGCTCCCAGACATGCCAGCTTGCTAGGGTGGTTCCAGGAGAAAGTTCCCCGACCAGATGTCGACAAACCTCTCGCTTTCGGAATCAATTTATGCCCTCGCGCCATCCTCAACCGTGTCATCCAGTGCGCTCCCCCTCCTCTTGGAGAATGCGGTAGTCAAACTAATGGTACAACTCCATAGAGATGCTGAGTCTACCCTTAACCTCTCCTTCCTCCTCGGTTTTGAGACGGAGTTCACCCTCTTGTCATCAACCTCCCCGATTCAAGTACCCAACGACTCGCGTTGGTGTACTTCAGCATCCTTGCACACCGGAACTCCGGAGGCCAAGGTCATCACAGACATCATTGACGCTTTGGTCGTGTCCGGCGTGGAAGTCCAGGTGGTGCATTCGGAATGTGGACCAAGCCAATATGAAGTCGTCACCGCGCCTATGGGGCCTTTGGAGGCTGTCGACACGCTTATCCATACAAGAGAAACCATCTACAATATCGCCAGGAAGCATGGTCTTTGGGCCACTCTAGCACCGAGGATCTTCCCAGATTGCAGTGAGTTATTCCATCGACACCAATAATACTCATGCTAAACATAGTCGTAGCTGGGAGTGGTGCTCATGCCCATATATCCCTTCATCCGCGCCCAATGAAATCGAATCTCAATCTCAATGCGCGCTCATCCGTATCTCCAAACCTCACGAACCTAGAATCATCTTTCCTGGCGTCCCTCTTAGCTTCCCTACCTTCCATCATAGCGCTGCTCCTCCCTATCCCTGCCTCATTCAAACGCATGGTTGATGGTGCTTGGGCCGGAGGGACATACGTTTGCTGGGGTTCGGAAAACCGCGAAGTGCCCGTCCGATTGTGTAATCCATCCTCTCAATCATCCAAGAATTTTGAAGTGAAACTTCTTGATGGAACGGCCAATCCGTATCTTGCCGTCGCTGCCATCCTCGGCGTTGGTTTGGAGGGGATAAAAAATGCGATGGAATTGAAGATTAAAGATTGGGATGGTGATGAGATGATATCGGAGATGGATGAAAAGAGGAGGCAGGAACTGGGCGTTCGTGATCGGCTTCCCTTGTGCTGGGAGGATGCAAGAAGGACGTTTGGAGAGTGCGCGGCTTTGAGAACGCTTTTTGGAGATGACTTTATTGACAAATATCTCTCAGTGAATAAGGTCAGCCTCTTCTATTGCATTACACTTGAGCCGAGCGAGTTTTCATGCTATCATCCTAGACATTGGCAGAGTGCTTGGAGGTCGGAAGTGAGGAGGAACGTTTGACTCGTCTTGTTTCTCTCTACTAGTTTTATCCCCGTTTCAAGGCACTGCATCCACAGCCTTGCCATGATGTAATTGAACAGTGGTATCCTCAGCGCTTTGGTTTCCCCATGTCAAACCCCCGACCAATGCTAAATCGAGCCGCATCATGGAGTAACCGTACCCTGCGGCCCTGGTCACCTTGGATCTTACTTCGTTCTATACGAGTGCACCGAAGGGCACGGAGAAAGAAGGAAAATTACATCCTTCGTAAGTAAGGAACGATGGAAGTATCCATCGCTCTAAGTAAGTACAACAAATTAAGCATGTCCGTTGCATATTTAAATAATAAAGCCCTAAATAAATAGCAGAAACCATCAGGTCGGTCAGGTTTCAAGCTCGAAGAAGCAAGCCCGTAAAGGAAAGTATATTCCTCCTTCGAGACTTAATCTGACTTCATGCGAGAGGCTCTTTCATACCCTTCGTCAACTTTACGCAACGCCTCTCCATGCTTGTCCTTATAGAATGCGATGCTCTCATCTTCCTCGATGAACAAGCACCTTGTGAAAGATCTCCATAGGGCATAGAAGGACGGCTTTTTCAAAGACAAATAGGTAAACAACTCGTTGCAAACGAGAAGAGTATCGTACCGTTGAGTCATAATTATAATTTTCTTTCAAAACCTCCTTGATGGCCTTGGTTATTTCCGGTCCGTTATCTAACGGGGAGGTTCGTGAGTCCAGTTCGCCAGTATTGAAAGTGAAAATCAATCCATACAAAACGGGGCTTTGATGAAGAAATCTATTTAGGGAAGTGAAAAACTGAGAATTTGTTGCCAAAGAGATGGTCGGAGGTAAACAGTGCTTACGATGAGCAACATGATCGTGACTGATATTATGAAAGAAAAAGCGGCCCATCCAACCAAGTAAAGGGCGGTCAACGGTAGCTGCAGCTCCTCTAAGGAAGGTCCATTCATCCTTCCTGTAGTGAGGGATCGTCGGATCTGAGTGATGCAGATACGTGAACATTACTGGTGGATCGGAACGAGTCAGTCCACGAAGGGCGTAAAACGATCAGGGAATAACATACCAATCCTAGAAAACACGGGAGCAAATCATTTGTTTGTTCGGTGATCGGTGATTGCTGGTCGCCACTCACCAGTGATTTGTTAGCTTTGAAAAAGATCGAAGCCATAAACTTGTCAGTACAGTGTGCGTGGTTCTTCGATCAGAACACACACACCAGGTACGGCACGAGATAATACCGCGCTACAAACGCAGGTCCCATCCATACCAGGAAACTAGCCATACATGCTAATCCAATATTAGATGCTATGATTGACTTGCCTGGGTGCACCGGCTGGTGAGTTAGGAAGAAGATCGGGTTTTATGGTAACATACGTTGTTCGGGTTTGAAAAGTGGTGAAGATGGGTCAAAGTGGTTGGTCCCAGGTGGGTACATTTTTGATCCCATCGTATTCCGGGTGAGATACACCCACCAACCGCTTGATATGAATCTCCGATTAGTTGGCTCTCTTAGAGCGGAATACGGACTCACAATCCCTGCATTATCAACATTCTACCCAATGTATAGATTGGCGTCTCCTCGAATACTTCGGCGTAGTCAAACGTGCGAGCCTGCTCCTTAGGTGGGAGGCCATAGTCGCTTCGGGTGTAGGGGACGTAATTCTCGTCACGCTCAATGGACGATGTTGCTTTCTGTAGGCCCCAGGAGGCGACTATCAGTAAACATTTGCAACCAATCGGATCGCAGGCTACCAACATGATGCGCATGATGCGTTGACCGCCATGCATAATATGGAATCAATAAACCCTGTAGACGACCAAGACGCTTAGGATGAGCCGAGTCCAAGAACGCTAAGTAGTATATGTGGCATACCGTGTGTAACACGAAGCCGACAAGATTATTGATTCGTGATGAATTGAATAGTGTTCCGTGTCCTGCCTGTTACGTTCAAGGGAATGCATATGAATTCTGATTAGCATGTGAGGCGACTGTATCAGGAGAGGCGACGCACATCATGCCCAAGACAAAATATTCCCGCTCCGACAAGGCCTTGAAACCACCAGTACGTCGCCCATAGGGACGCCTTGACGATTGAAACTCGCCATCCTGGAGTAATTAAGCCGCCAAACGCCGATGCAGCCCATGGATTTATGCATGACGCCGATTTGAATAATAGCGCTGCTAGTGCGATATCTCTGGCGATGTAGAATGCACCTTTGATGGGGCTGCCTGTCAGGTGGAAAGGGGGAGTGAGCAGGTCATGTTTAAGTGGCGTTTGATGAACAAGTAATACATCGTAAGAGGGTCTTGGGGACGGCATCATGGATATCTTTGAGCGTTATAGATGGGGGGACGAACGGCCGCTGCAACCTGATGAGTTAACCATAGATCATGGTAAGCCAAAACCTAGTGAAGGACTCAACCGACTCACCTCTCTTCGTACTCCGGCCCATTCCAATTCCCAAATAATTGAACTCCAAACATGTACAACTTCCGTGCTTTGATAGAATAACAGAGGATGAGCACAGCAGGCGAGTAGTGATGCGTTGGCGACCTCTCGATGATATTGGGAGACCGATAGTAAGATAGCCTTGGGGGAAATCTTCCCATCCAGTAGCCCCCATATTTAAATGACCCCAGTCAATGCTAATATCCGAGATCTAACGGACGAAACGGGCAGAGCAATTCCAGCACATGTAGGAATTCAATTTGCCCCAGATGGGAGTAAAGTTGCACTTGGGCAGGCGCCATCAAGATCTGCTCCCAGTAACCCACAGATAATCCCATAAAGGTGAGAAAATGTGTGCTTTGGCTAACCCGCGCGATCATAAGGGCGATTGTCGCGGGGGAAGTAAAGGAAATACTGACATACGAACCCCAGCAGGATCTGCTTATGTTGGGGCCTCGCATCGCAATTAGGGTTAGCGAGGCGAAATGAACCATAGATCCTTGATTTGTTTAGGATATGTCGAACTGCTTATTGGTACTTGAGCATTTCCGACAGGACATGGAGTAGTGGCTATTAGGATGATGGACGGCGTCCGTGAAGCTTGTCCTTGTTCGGTGAGGTCCTACAAGACAAATCGCTGGTGCCTGTCAACGTGATGTTGGGTACCATTGTTGTGGCGGTCAGAATTAGAGCTTTACTCAGAAGAGCTAGGAAAGCAAGGCACTAGACTCCGGGTGAACGCAAGCGGCTCTTGAGATAAGCAAACAATTGTGTTGAGCCGTCTACCACGTTCCCGGAGTCCCGAGGTCGGCGCACGGCTACAGACTGTACAGTGATGCTGATGTCACTTTTGCGGTCGTGCATGATGAACCAAGCGTCGGTATCCGTGGGCGTTCAACTAGGTTTCCTATCCTCTCCGGTCCGCATGGGAGTTTCCATAAAGACCGTTGATGGTGGCCCACTCGGTGAAACGCGAGCCTGCGGTAGCCTTTGCGCTAAGCTTCCCGGTGAATTGGAGGGCGAGGCCGACGGACTTGAAGAAAAAATGGAGTAGCGCGCCTATTCATGGATTCAGCATTCTTTGTCTTCTGTCTCAACGTCTGGGTCAGCCCTTTTCAGTTCACGGTGGATGTCAAGATTGCTGAGGTACTTACACATGGTCACCACCCGCACATGCCACGAGAAATCTCCTGGCGACGCGAAAACGATCCGAATAATCAGAACAGAAATACTCCGGTACCGGTGAGCGAATTCCTATGCAGCTATGAGGTTGAGATTGGTCAACGCTTAGCGATATAGATACAAAGCATTGAGGATGAGCGTACTTACTTTGGAGGCGTCACGACCAAAGTCAATGAACTCATGTCAATGAACATGGCTTAGGCTTGGCTCGGATACAGGGGAGAAAGAGGAGTCCCTTTATAAGAATTCGAAATGGAGATACCGATATAATGCGCGGCATTCAAGTAGTAGTACTCACGTCCGCCTCCAACTCTGATGCAGATAAGTAGATGCCACTGTATATGACAAGTAATGTCACCAAATCAATGTATAGCGGAGAAAGTCTAGGTCAATGCGGTGTGTAAATGTCCCATATCCGTGTAATAAGTATATAAAAAGGTCCAAGAATCAAGAACGAAGTAATCAATCGAGTGACAATCACAGTGCTAGAGCCGCGAAGGAGCTCGTAGCAAGCGCTACGATCCACCACCCAGCGGCGTGAGCTACCGAGGCCCCGTTCGACTCGTTATCACCAGCGTGCTGAGATGCGTTCGTGGCAGCACTCCCTCTCGCGGTCCCCGTCGAGCTAACACCGGAGCTGCCAGAGCTAGAGCCAGCGCTCTCGCCACTAGCACCTGAAGCCGAGCTTCCAGGGTTGGCCACAACAGCCTTGTTAGCCAATCCGGAGACTGCACTCCATCCCGAGTTCTTGTTGGCGTCTTGGTTGTCAGCGTTGTAGGGGAAAAAGGAGACACTTTTTGTTGTAGGCGACAGTTGGACTAGGGCGTTCGGGGAAGCGAAGTATGTTGCTTGTGCGTCTTTGGTTGATGGCCCGGGAAGGGTCTGCGTGTCGTTGCGCTATAAACACCCGTTAGCCCATGTTTAGAAAGTGCACACAGTGGCTGTTGAAGGTGCGACTGACCACGACGTTGATGATGTAGGTGGCCGAGCCGTCATCTGGAATGAATGCGAATTCTTGTTGTACCTGTCAATCCGTTAAATCAGGTCGACATTCACTCAGTGCATTCAGCGAGTGACTCGAGGATCTCACCCCCTCTTGCTTGAAGATATCAAAGGCCCTTCCATGTGTAGCTGGGAAATCCCCGAACTTTTGGTCTTCGGGCTGGAAGTACGAGACTAGGAGGAATATGATGACTTAGTCGTATCGACGTGATGAAGAGAAAACATTACAGTGAATAACAAAGATTTTGGCGTCACCAGCGGGTACGCCGGGGACGTTGAGGAAATGGACGTGGTTTTGTGCCAATGCCATGACGGGTTCATACCCATCGGTCGGGAAACCAACAGCCTTGTTATCCGTCCACTCAATGGGCGATCCCGTGGCTGCCTTGAGTAAATCCATGTTCAGGGACCACATCTCTCCCTTGGAGATACCATCTATTGATTCATGAGCTTGTCTCAGTACGGTGATGGTCTTCTGGACGTTGTCACTCACAAAACACGTTGGTATCATGATCCAGAATTGCAGACAAATCCGATACATCCAGAGCACCGGGAGTTGTTGCCTGAGTCGACCACGACTTGGCAGTGGCGTCGTAGATGTGAATGGATGCAGGGTTCGAGGCGTCTCCGTTCATGACGTAGACGGCGTTAGTGAACTAAAAATGGGATGCACGTGGAAGAATCAGCACTGAGAATTTCAATCATAGAAGACGTCGCAGTCCCGCCGTCTACGCATGGTGACCATCATGGAAGGGGTGAACGGCGTTGATGACAGCGGTGAGGGCACGAATCCAGACGTCCCAACGCACCTGAGAGAGGTAACATGTTGTATTCGCTCCGTCAAACGGTCTAACAACATTATCATTAGTCCATGTCTACTTTTGGCTGGCTCGTAGCGACTCACGGGCGTCCCGAGGTGGTTATGTCCGTTGTACTTCCTGTGCCACATATCCATGACTCAATCAGCCTCCACGGGAGTCACACAGAGTGAACCCACCACTAGCCCAGGAGTCTTGGGTCCCAGCATCGTAATCCTTCCCATCGAATCCAAAGGCCAGCAGGTTCCAGTTGACGTCGAAGGCAATGCACGGCCTCGCCCGAACAAAGCTCCTCGTTAGCGTGCTCAAGGCACAAAGAGAAAATGACAAAAGAGTGACTGGGCGGTACATCGTCGGTTTTTGAAGAAGACCACTTTGAAGAGCGAAGATTTGGAGAATACCCAGCCGTAAAGGCGGGAAAGAATGAGATGATGGGGGAAGAAAGCGAAGTGAATTTGTGTGAAGGTCGGAGCTGTGTGAAACCGGATGTGCATGATGTCGCTTAGTATGTAATGAGCATGTCCAAGCGTGCGGAAGTCTATATTTACTTTCCTCAGCTCCAGAGCAACGGGGGCGGGTTTTATATTTGACAAGCTCCCAGCTCCAGCATGAGCAAACGTCGCAAGACACATGCAAGATTCATTGGCAACATTCATCCTTTTCGGCATGCCATCTCGCTTCCGAGTTGCTTGTCGCCGCTGCATTGACTTTAACGGCAGTCACTGTACTTCAGCATGACATGGCCAAAGGCAGTCGCACTGGATTTTGAGGTCATTAAGTATATCATCGAGGCAATATCAATCATCAACCTTACCTCAACTCCGGCCTCCAGGGATAGTAAGCGGGCTCTCAGAAACGACGGACTTGCACCTGGAGGCCTGAAGGTTCAATCATGACAAAAGCAAATAGGGGATGAGAGTTAGGAAGCCCAAGTATCTATACCGATCACCATTCCATTGGATGAGATGGCAGTCTTGTGTGAGGCGGACACCGTCGTTCTGGACAATGGCCTTGCAAAGTTTCAGGAGCTCAGGGTTCTCCTATTTGACTTGCTTGAATAACCCGAAGTCAGGTATTGTAAGTCTTGTTTGGCGGTGACGCAGCATTACACAGACACACCACTCTTTATAAGAGGATATGTATAGTGATCGGAAGATTCGCTCTTAGATTATCAATCTAGTCCCGATGAACCCAACCCAAAAGTCTTGCCGCTTTTGAACAGTCAAAAAAAGACTGTCTTTCCGTAAACGCTTTCCCGTTCTTCAATTCCACATCGGGCCAGTATTTTCTCCTCAGCGTGTCAGCGTCTTCATCATGCGCAATCTGTGGCGCAACGATGAAGAACCTTTCATGACCTCTCCAATTCCCTGTCTCGGCTTCTGTATTCTCTTCATCACGACCACCGACCGTGATAGCCAGCAGAAATGCTTCCGCCGCGGAGTCCTCTTGAACGTATCCCCACAGATCCCGACTTGCCTTGATATCATCCAATCTCTTGACGTAATCCTTGCAAGGCACAGACCAGTGCAAACGTAGGCTTGCGACTCGAAGGGAGGGATAGCGCCGAACAATGGTATCCGCCTGCAATTCGCATATTCTGTGGACAGTTAAGGTATGATTTCGCGCTAGCTGGGAGTCGCGTACACTTTAGATAATCCATACGGCTCATCTGGGAGGCATGGATGATCTTCGTCTATGGGGAAGTAGAGGAAGTTGGGTTGTTGGCTATAGACCATCGTTATAGCATTGACCGAAGATGCTTGCGCAACTCGCGTAATCCCAACCTGTTTTGAGTCATGGAGGTTGTTCGAAGATGGTGAGCGGAATTGCTTATGACGACATCGGTCAACATCGACGTGCCTCGGCAGCTGCCCTGAGAATGTTCCAAGATAATACGACATTACTGGCGATCCCTGCGTCAGAGACTTTTCAAAGAAGAGAAAAACTGAACGTACACATTATGTGCCTTCACAGCGTAGTCCAATGGGTTTGGACACCCCGCCAGATGGATGATTCCGTCATATCCCCTGACAACGTCAACAACTGCCTCATAGTCTCCCAAGTCCATCTCGTGGTAGGAGAAATTCACATGAGAAACCGTGGTACCATCCTCCTTCGACTTCTGATCAACTCCCAGCACCGTGTGGCCGCTTTTGAGGGCACAATCTACTACTCTACTGCCGACAGACCCGTTGCACCCGGTAACGATGATCTTCATGACGGGGGAGGTGAGTGATAATCAGTTCTTGGATGGAGTGTAAAGGACTAGTAAATTTCTCGGGCATCTACCGAGGCCAGAATGCAAGTTTAGCTCACGCCCCACGCATGTGGTCGCTGATCATGGGACCAGGACTTCTCCTAATCCCCCTATAAATGATAGGATGAAATGAGGATCTCAGCAGCTTGGAGCACCCCGAATTTGGCACTGCGGGGTCGTTCGAGTAACTGTATATCCAGTCTGGCAGTATCGGATGGACTCTCTGAACCTTGGAGTTGTAATTAGCTTTAGCCAGATTCCCAGAGACCCCCAAGGCTTTCGACTCACTCCCATCGTTTCAGATTGACGCCAAATCCTGGCGGAAGCTTGGAGTAGTTGACCAATTTAACACTTGATTGGGACTGTGAACCGCGACACCAGACGATCTGTGGTGGTCGGCATCGACTTACTTCTTGGTTCATATTGCCACGTGCGGCACTGGAAATGCTGTTACGCTCTTGACGTCATGCTCATCGTCGCCACTTCCTCCCTTCGCTTTCCCCCCAAAACGCGGCATTGAACTTTATGACAGACTATATCAGAAAAATTGTGTCAGGAAATAAAGCTCGCTTCAAAGATGGCGAACTAAACCTCGAACTCGGTAAGCACAAAGATCGCGTAGACACCAATTTCGTACTCACGAAATTCGTTTTGCTGATGGCCCGTAGACTTGGTCTATGTCACAGACCAAGTCGTCATTATGGGCTATCCAGCAGCAGGCGTAGAAGGCTTTTATCGAAATAGAAGGGAAGATGCCATCAAATTTTCAGAGCATCGACACGGAAAGAATTTTTGGGTCCTACTCCAACGTTCATTGTGATGCAGGAGCAGAGTCAGGCTGACGAACGTCTTAGGTCTTCAACTTCTGCCCCATCCGAGAGAATTCCTATTCAGCCGATGTATTTGGAGGGAGAGTAAGCCGTTACCCATTTCCCGATCATCAGTGAGAGTTTGTTCCACGCTGTAGGTGCTTTAGAATTAATTTGTTGCGAAGTGCCCCGCCGCTGGCTATCATGCCCCTTTTTGCACGGGAGATACATTCCTGGCTGAGTGGATCTTCCGAGCGGGCGGCAGTCCTCCATTGCAAAGGTAAATCCCTTGTTTAATCGTTCTGGTGAAACCTTCGCTCACATTATCAGCGGGAAAGGGTAGGTCGGGTACCATGGCCTGTGCCTACCTGTTAGCCCGCGATGACGAGCCAACTCCACCCAAACTCGAGCGAAGCTACTCAACTAAACAATGGGCCAAGCTACGGACAGAGCGTTTGATGGACGCTGTCCCTGAGGATGAAGGGGATGCCGAAATACAGCGAGTAGCGAACGAAGATCGTACTCCTCCCAGAATTCTCGAAGATCACGACTTGAAGCACGCCGATACCCCAAAGCGAATGCTGAGTAGTGAGCTTCCTTTGCCGACGAAAAAGAGCTATAAAGATACATTGAACGGCGTACTCGACCTTCATACTTCTCGCCGGATGAAACCCGCATCGTCCCCCGGCAATATCAAGCACGGAGTCAGTATTCCCAGTCAGCGTCGATGGCTATACTATTGGGCTCTCATCCTCGCCCATGATGCGCCGGCCCAGATATGGCCGACAATTTCACCTAAACCTCCGTCACCGAAAGTCAGTCTAACCGAAATTCGTCTCCGAATGCGAGAGGCTTCGACGGTCAAAATCGGTCTCGTACGTGCCGCGAACATGGTAATGGAGTACACCTCAAGCAAGAACGCAAATATATCAAAGCTGTCGACTGGAAAAAGGGGCAGTCAAATTTGGGCTTCACTCGCAAGGTATGATGACGAATTTGTGGATCTTCTTGAGGAATGGGAGTTGCATACTCGTGATCAGAATGGACATATGGGCCAGAGACGGAAAGGCTCAGAGGAAATGGATGGTAAAGAGTTGAGCAAGTTATTCGAAGATGGCAAATGGGACAAGTCCAAAATGGTCAGGAGTTTTGCAAGGATGGGCGCCACCTCAGACGCAGTTGAAGTTGAAGCGAATGGTAGTGACGAGAAGGTGAGTTATTGGACACTCGACGTAAGTCCACAGACGAACTTTGTCTCTGTCAGATTCTTGAACACACACTTCGCCCGTTGGAAGAAGCGATGTGGAAGGATTTCCGTGATGAACTCCAACCAGGCGATGTCGCTCCTCTTTCCGACTCCAATATACCTAAATCAGAGTCCAATTCAATGTACGATCTGACTCAAAGCATCAAGAAACCCAACGAAAAGGGTGTCATCGTAGATTCATCGAGGGAGGTGCGCGTCAAGCTGTACATGGGTCAGGTAAGCTATCCAAACATGATCATTGACTTCTGACTCACATCGGCTGAAGGTTTTCATGGGTTGGTTCTGGTTCATCCCCGCTTTCCACCTGACACCGACTGGGTCGCAGAGGGATGCTCAGAAGTTCACTTTATCGCGAAAGGAAATCGACTTTCCGCTGGGTATAGGCAGCGCGATCGTGGATGTGGAAGTATCATTGGAATGGCTCCCGTACTCAGAAGGAGTCCAGTCTCTTCCCAGAGAAACGAGCACAGAAATGGCGGCGCAAGGAGAGGGTCAAACGGTCGGGGTTCTGCCTGTTCTGCTGGGAGATTCTGTGGCGAATACAGTCGAAGCAAGCCAAGCAACAGCAGATTAATGGACTTAGCTAGTCACATATATCGCGAGGACATACAAATACACAAGATGTCGTTATTATCCATTCATGGGTCAGGCGTAAATGCGGGGAACTATGTTACAGAGATGGGTGTAGATCAAGAGGCAAGAAACAAATCGATAACTGTCGCAGAGCAAGCAACAACAAAACGGAAAGGGAGGGGATACGGGTGTCGCTGAGGAAGAGGGGGGTGATTCAATGGGTTTCGTCTGAAACGGCGTTGACTTCGTCCAGTCTCATCGTGAGCTCACGGGCCTCTGCTTTGAGCACAGGGAGCTCAACGGCCAAGGCAGCGGTCGATCCCGCTGGCCAATGGTTCAGGGCCCAGTCTTGCATGAAAACGCTGACCTGAAATGGCGCGGTGAGATCAGCATGATAGAAGCCTTGGAGCAGAGAGACAAACGAACCTTCATGAATCTCTTTGCGGCATATTTAGTGTATAAATAGACGTGGGGAGGTTCGCTGAGGATGTAGTTGATCATGACATTGGCGACCGGAACAACTTCTTCTTCCTTGTACGATGAGTAGTGCTCAAGGTTGTGCGTCTAAGATGAAGTTGAGTATGAGAACGAACCAATGGTGAGTTTATGACACCGAAACGTACCCATTCATCTCGGCCCAAGACAAGCCTCCCGAGCCACATGGCGGCAGCCGCGAGGAGAGACGGAGGGGTGGCCACAAGTCTAAATTCGACGCATGCGATTTCCATGAGGTACTTGCCAACGGTCCGAACCTCAACATTCAAGTCGTCAGCTTTGCTGATTCTTCTGAGAAAGCCCATCGGGTTTGGATAGCTCAGATTCCAATCCAAAGACTTCAACATAAACTTCTCAGCGCGGAAGAATTCTTCGGCGGTATACTGCTTATCAGCGAGTATGACCACCTCCTCGATCGACGGAGCGAGGGTTTCTTCGAATTTACATGCAATGAAAAACGCCGTGAGACCAACAAGTTGCAATCGGCCAGAGGAGATTTCACGGGCAGACAGGAAGCGGTCGATGAGGTTTACGCATAGGAAGAGGGTTTCAGGGAGCAGTCTGAAGTGCTTATGGACTTGGATGATCCAGTCGACGAGGATTCCTCGCTTTTCGTAGTCGATGTGCCGTTGGTTGCGCATGTATCGCGGATTAGGGAGAGTAGTCATCTCCACTTCCCTGAGGTAGTCGAAGATGTCGGCAACATATTCGCTGACCATAAATGGATCATCATGGTCCTCGGCGTCGAGGTCATCCCAAGGCTGGGGGCGAGCAGGTTCCGCTGTCAACAGGGCAGCCACATCTTCGATTTCGACGGTCGTGTTATTGGCAGGTTCGGGCAGATCAGGCGGCGAAGTGTGTAGTCTCTTCGGTGCGCGGGGGTCTTCTGCATCGTCGTCTTCCTCGGGAAGTTCTCGAACAGGTGATGGAGGCTTCGGAGGTGGCTCAGGGCGGGTAAATACTGGGGATCGCGGTTTGTCTACCGTTTTCGAAGAGCCCGCAGCCACTAGGTCCTCCTTCTCATCTTTGAGGGCTGCACGGGCAGTGCT
The DNA here is from genome assembly GCA_002583695.1 of Pleurotus salmoneostramineus. Classification (NCBI taxonomy): domain Eukaryota; kingdom Fungi; phylum Basidiomycota; class Agaricomycetes; order Agaricales; family Pleurotaceae; genus Pleurotus; species Pleurotus salmoneostramineus. The sequence continues at coordinate 89,524 of BEWF01000197.1, forward strand.
TCTCGTCACACGACGTATAGGAATACCACTGCCAGCGACCTGAGCGAGTGGCTGGCGAGTGATCGACTTGACGGGCACCGCGGTCTCTGTTGCTTTAGCCTTTCCCTTCCCTTGGGGCACGGCGGGCTTCGTAGTCTCTGTAGGCGCGTTCCTTTTCCTCTTCACCGCTGCGGTAGGCGCGTTCTCCTTCTTGTCCACCACTTTAGCCCGCGATGCCGCTGTCTGTGCTGTCGCTCTCGTCTTGCCCGGAACAACTGCAGTCGACGGATTTAAAGGTTTCGAGGCGACCTGCGCTTTGGATCGAGTAACAATAGATGGTTGGAGGGCATTGGCATTTTCACTAGCCAACCGGCTGCTTGTCCGAGTGGTTCGAGCGAGGGGTACTGCTCTTCGTGGGTGCTTGAAATGGGTTGAGCTGACAAGCAAGAGAGTCAAGGAGTACACGCATACCATGTTAGCGACGCTTCGTGAAGCAGCCAGCCGATTCACGAAATATGGTGGATGAACGAGAACAAGACCGCAGACTCGGCGCCTGATCGCTGTGGCTCCTTCAGGAAGCGCGTCGGCTCACGTGACCCTTCATCCTTCCCACAAGGGTTATCCTTATCCCAAGCGAGTGCCATTCCTCCCGCCTCGATAGTTTACACAAATAGCGGATCGCTTAGCACACAGGTCTGAAACAACAATACTAGAGTGAGAATAGGTATACATCAAGGATCTGTGCAATATTTGTAGCGCTCTAGTTCTACCACAAATTCTGCCTGAATATCACTCGCTAGGTCTCCCCGCTCCAAGGATGATCTTGCGACGCTTCCCCACATTTTCTTGACCCTTTCTGTGACTCTTCCGTGCAGCATGGCGATCTTGAGAGCCTCCTCGAAGCCTATCTCATGTGCTTCAGGGACAGTTAGGAGGGCGTCCCTAAGAACAAGGATTGTATAACCCTTCGCGATCCATTGTGGAACGAAATACTCTCGGCCACGGTGTACCCAAGCAGTCTCAGAGAGAGACCGACAGCCGCTTAGCACTTTAATGGCATAGTCCCTGATGGGAACGAGCTCCCACATATTTGCCAACATGAGCACGGAGAGCCACCTTTCCTCGTCAAGTTTCAGTGCTTGTGGATCTGGTCCACTGATAGCGCGACATTGAGCCAGATTCACACGGAAACGGGGAAAATATTTACATGTGGAATATAATCCGCAAGAGGTTTGTGAAATCAATCTTCTGGATTGCCTCCAGTTTGATGGGCTTGCTATCCGTTTTCCCTTCCTCAGTCTCTTTAGTCTGCGGTAGATTGAGCATTGTCCTGAACACGGCAGAGTTTTCTTTCAGATATCTAGTCGGTATCTTGAACAACTCGTCTTCAACCTAATCCCTTCGAATATGGACTCAAATAGCATCCAGCCGAGATGGCTCACACACCAAGAAAGTAGCAAATTCGAAGTAAAACTCCGAGTTGTACTTGGGTTCCTTTCTCTTCATACTGATGTCCTGCTTCGCGGCTGTCGCTTCGTCATTCCGCAGGGGCTTATTGTCTTTAGAACCCAAGGAGCAAGGCGTATCATGGCAGGAATCAATCTCCTGCCCGTCGCCATTGGCTTTGAGGACGGGGATCTCTGTGGTGGCATCGCTCGCATCTGGCGGCTGTGGGGTTGAACGAGTAGCGATGGGTAGGTCACGGACGGGCTCCATGGATGTGAAAGTCGTGGGGACACGCACTGTCGCTTCCTATGTATGTGATTCCAGAATCCATGCCGGTTCAACGAGGTGCATCATGGCGAGGAGAACGGTGAGGAAGCTCGTAGACTCGAGGCCAAATCTAATCTTATCTTGCTCCGCGGATCGGCGTACGAGCTTGCTTCGAAAGATCGAGGTTGATGCAGATGCAGATGCGCTAAGATGACGAAACACCATCAATCCAGATAGAGAGACTACATATGGACAACCACACTGCCGATGGAAGCATTAGACCTGATGCGGTATCGACAAGACAACAGGGCCGTAGGAGGACGGGGAAAGCAGAGCAAATAAGATAGCAGCTAATTGTACGTGGATAACAAGGGTAAAGTTGAAGTTACAAGGAGACGATCGTCGTTGAGGACGCGTAGGTGTGATTACAACGGATGGCGGAGATGGATGCCCTACATTAGGGACGATTTCTGAAGGTTCGTCCGCATGAGCATATCTTTGACTATGGTAGAGGATGTCAGAGAGTCTGCGCAAGGGTGTTCGGGAGGAGAACAGCTTCTACTCACGATTAGCAAGGATGTAGCCTGTTGATTTCGTATCCTAGGATAATATGAAGCCAGGCGTGAGCAGTGGTTCTCAGGATTTGGATTGAGGACAGATTCACCGTGACAGAGGTAAAATGGGCGTAGAATACACGGGGTAACGGTGAATTTTCCTTCAAGATGCCCCCTGATTTGATGTTACCAAGATGAGCAGGGTGAACGGCCAGAAAGCGAAAACGAGCGAGGACATACCAAACTTCCGCTTTAAGTCTATAGACAACGACAGGTTCGGGTTTGACGTTGAAGTGGAGGCGTGTGGGATCATGCCGTCAATAAAACTGGCGTAATAATGAAGAGGCAACAGGCAAAAAGGGGACCTACACGCGGAGGCGTTTTCAAAGTCGTTAGGGCGGTCAGCATATGATATGACATATCTCCGTAGCTGGATACCCGCAGCAAGCTTAGCCTTGAGGATGTCGCATTTGTTTAGGAAGAGGACGAGATTTGTGTGCTTGAGAAGCTTATTGGATACAACAGACCGCCACAGGTTGTAGGAATCTTCCTGTGCGCCACAGGGATCATTGTGGAATGAGAATCATTCTTCAGCAGTGGCGAGGGCTAGCATGAGAAATGAATGGAACGCACCAGCCTGTTTACAGACGCGTCCTCTTGGAGGACCTGGTCGAAACAACTTATGGGCGCGAGAAATATTATACTGTCGACGTCGTCGAAGAAGGGTACCCAAGCACCTGGGTGGGTGGATCACAGATTAGATGGCTTTGTGCGGGAGAGACGGACGGGCTTACTTCTCTGTCAAAAAATTTCAAGCAAGGGAATGAGAGAAATATCATAACGGTGGTGCTTGAAGATCCTCAGAGATCTTACCTGCCATCTCTGCCCTCCAACATCGTAAATTCGCCAATCATGACTTATTCCATGCCCTGATTCGGTGATTAGAGCAACGAAGGGAAGGAGGGTACGAAAATTGGGTTAAAGGGAATAAAAGAATGTCAAAGATGAAGTCAAAGGTCGCGATGCGTATGGGGAAGAATATGCGGAAAGGGAAGGCAGTCGCAGCGGACGAATTTGAAAGTGGGGCACATGGATGCTTACCTGCCTTCATCTCAAATCGGTGCTCGGATACGCCCAACGTTTTCAGACGCGCTCGTAAGATGTCATCTGGGTGATAGGCATGAGAAGATTGAAGGAAGAGGAAGAACCACCTGACAGCAAGAAAGATGTAAGAATAGGCGAGAACGTACCGTCGGACGGTATGTATCTCGGTGTTGCTACCCGATCCAATGAGTCTAAGAAGCTTGAATGATGAGGGTTGTTAAGCACTTGCACCCATGGATAGGAAAGAGGAAAAGACTGAGGAGAAAGGAAAGGAAACTCACAAGCCAGCCATTTCTTCCAGCCTCAACCCCTTCCTCTGAAGAAGCTTCTGTACAACAGGATCCCCCCACAAGTTCATCATATCCTCCCTACACGCACTAAGAATGATTCCAGGATCACTCGGATTATTCCAATCAATGATATCCTCCTCGCTTTCCATGCTTCCTCTCACGCCGTCCTTGATTTTGTTGAAAGCTGACTTCCATGGACTCATTGAGTGCACCGCGACTTCTCGGGTAACATTCCTTGATCGTTCGAGATATGATGAGGTTTGGGGATTAGGCAGGTGGGTTGCTTCTAATTCGACAGAACCACCGGGCGCGAGACACCGTCGGAGAGTTTCTTCTAGTGAGATAAGCGGTGCTAAGCGGAGCTTTAGTTTGAGGTGATCTGGCGTGAGGGACGGTTCATGATGGGAGGAATTGGGGTTGGGGGAAGTGCCGGTATATGGGGAAGGAGAGGATGTAGGCAACGTTGATGACTGGGTTTCGGACATGACATTGAGGATGAGCAGAATGGATCGGACCACGTTGAGCTGTATCACGGCTCTCCATGAAGCTTTCTCTGTGCGAAAGGCCTAAAACCAAATAGATGAATGAGCCGAGAGAAGCATAGAATTCGAAGAGATCACCTTCGGAGAGTTCATGAGCTGGAAATCTAGAAAGGAGCACAGTAAACGTTGTTGAGTTTGATAACACGTAACTCAAGGAAGGAACACTTCACGCACTCTTCAACGTCGTCGATTTCCCTGGGTTCTTAAATTAGCTGGAAAGACGACATTGAGTGTGGCGGGTCGACTCACCCGACTCGCTCTGGCCTACGGGAATATGGACCTCGGTTAGTTCACCACTTCACATTACGCACACATTCAGAACCCCCACAACCGCCCACACTCCCACTCGGCGCAAAAAGGCACTCACCCAGGAGAAGCACTTTGACCGGCTTGGGGAACTTCTTCTCCGCTGCTCTTTGTCGATTAAGTTCCTCATCAATCGTGTCGGATACTTTCCTTGCGTGTTCCTCTGCTGCCAGTCTGAGCTCTCTTTCCTCGGGGGTTTCGTTGGGAGGCGGAGCCGTAACTCCGGCCAAAGGGTCCTGGTCTTCGTCGGTCAGTCTCGCTAGAGTTTGTGGTAGAACCTTTGAAGGCATGGAGGGAGCGGGACGTTTGGGGAGGGAAGATGAAGGTGGGTGATAAACGAAAAGATTCTCGGTAGTAAACACAGTTGTTTTGGATTGATAATGATAATGAAGGGGGTAGCGCGTTGGGGTGTTGGGTTGCTATTCAAGCCCGCAGAGGCCACAGGGATTATTTCCCCTTGTGGTGAGACCAGAACGGGGAGGAGAGGATAGGGCCCGAGGAATATCTCCGGATAGTCAGACCATGTAAGGGTAGAATTTCAGGTTCGTTGGGAAACAGAGCCGACACAGATGGAGTAGCGACGCTCGTATCATGGCATCAGCCACATGCGTCAACCACCCCCCACAAATCTACCACCACAAGTCCGACTTCCTGTAGGATTCCCATCAATGTGCTCACCGTAACCCGTTTGACTCGAGCGTATGAATGTACTTACGTTACATGTTTACTGCGTGGGACGGATGGTGGTGGAAAGCGTTCCTTTGGTGGTTAGACCCATACCGGTGATCAAGCAACATAGATTGCCTTTTATCGTGGTACCCAGGATCCCAAATGTTGTCGTCAGCGTTCAAACGTTCAGCGTTCAAACGTTCAACGTTCAACGTCAACCTTGAAGGACGCTCGTGGCCCATCGATGGAGGTTTGTCATGCAAATATTTATTCAGTCTGAGGGTTTACAGATACTCACTCGCAACTCACTCGTCCCTACTAGGCGACTGTGTGGCAGAAGCAGCTCACCTTTCCCGCCACAGCGCCCCTTTGCTTGCAAGTCGCGTGAGGAACAACAGAGCGCGTACCACCAAAGATAGACCCCCTATTGGATTTGAACATTTGAAAAGTGCAAAGTGGCCAAATGCAAAGTACGAAACGCTTCCGGTCGACGCTGCCACGATGAGCATTGCTGAATCCACGATGCTGGGCGAAATCGAAGGAAGAAGCTGATCGGCGTCAGTCCGAAGTGGTTTTCTAGGAACGCGTTCTATTCTCAGAGGATCGATTGTCATCCTCTCCTCTCGACATAGAGGTTGGTTTCCAGCAGGTTTGTGTTGATCTTCCTGGGCAAACTCTTTATAATCTGGCGTTTAGGTTACAGGGGTTTTGCACGTAGCGTATCTTGAGTTCGAATTGAGCCCTAGACTCTTCGCAGCTGGATCCTTCGTTGACCATCCTGTGTACTCTGACTCTACAGAAGTTTCATCGAACCCAATTTGTCAATACTACATGCCACAATTACCTTACGACCTCATTTTGGCGACAGTGACTCAAGTCGCGCCCAAAATTTGCTTGGTCGAAAGTCTGCCGCTGCGATAACCCATGGTGACAACTCAGCGCTCAGGGCTCATCAGTGTCATCACACTGGTTACGTCCTTTCCAGACTGAGGGGAAGTTGAAGTCGAAAACGAGCAGCTTGGTTTGCTCCCGTCGTGTACTGCCTCGTCTTGGACATTTGAATAGGGGTCCAGACGTGCATCGGCTCCTATCCTGCAGTTCAAAAATGCATAATGCGTGGAGGTTCCCTCACCCTCTGTCAGGACCCTTGACGAGTATCACCACGATCATTGCAAACCTCCTCACTCCTACTTGACATCATGCCGCCCGTCCACACCGACCTTGCCATTCCTTCATCCTCATTGGTCTCGAGCTTTTCGGACACTGTTGCGATCCAACCGTCGTCTTTCAACATCGGTGTTGTCTTCGTAGTCGTCTTTACACTAGGATCGACAGCACTGGCGATCTTGATCATATATACTTTCCGTCACCGACTACGATCTCAGGGTCCTCCTGCACACCTCGACGATGTAAGTCTCAAAGCCTTCGTCGATGGACGCAGTTTACTGATGAACGTAGGAGAAGGCCCTGAAAACAGAGGGGAGCCAGTATCTGTCTGCGTCCACGCCAACAATTACGGGAAGTCGACCGTCAGTTCGTCAACATCATCGACTCGACGGAAAGGTCAAGGAGTCGGCCCCTATCCTTGGCCAAGTTCCTAGAGCTGTCAAACATTCGCGAAAAGCACAGGCAGAAGTCAATTACAATACCTTTGGCTCGCCACCGCTTCGGCCATCATCGACATCAATAAAGCTCCCTTCCCAATGCAAGCTCAGATCAGGCGCCCTTCGATCCACGAGGGCGTCCACAAGACTCCTCCACCTCGCCAGTTTGTTGAGCACGGATGAGGCGATGCAGAAGCTGGTGAAGCTGTACGCCGCCACCGAAATCGACTTTTCCGATGGCTTCTCTTCGATTCTCGTTATCAAGGATATGCCCGATTCCCGCAGGCAAAGAAGCGAACAGTAGTTTCAGTGCTAGTTTTGGGGAGATTGTAAAATTCAAAGTGTTCAATAATACCACGCATGCTATATCCTCCAGCCCGATATGTCGGAACCCATGTCGAATGTTATAAGAAGCTTGTATTCAGTAATAGCGCTGGTCACAAGGACATGACGCAGTGCTAGTCGCCCTACGAAGAGGGAAAGGTGCAGTCCACGGTAATACTACGAGTTACAGAGCACATCTCGAACTGAATAAGGGGGAAAGCTTGAGTAAAAGCAGATAGATTGGTCAAGAGATTCAGAACTCACCGATTGAGAAGAACTGTTTGAATGTACCGAGGCCTTGCAATCTAAATGTCACCGGTTTTCAATCAGATAACACAAAGCTAGTTGACGGAAAGAAGAAGACATACCAAACGTGAATTTATCGAGGTCGGTGAAGGTGAATACGGAAACGGATCCGAAGCCGAAGTTGGTATAAAAGTCAGGCTAAGAAAATATCACGGTCAGTAGCTCTCTTGGGCCTTATAACGCGCAACCTGTTACTCACATAGTCATCGAGGACGACACCCCACTGCGTCTCTATCTGGTCCTTGACAAAACCGGTTTGTTGCCCCTTGTGGAGATCCAGGCTATCTTCATATTGCGCTGGGAATGTGAAGATGTCATTACCACCGTTATTGAACATTTGCATGTCTTGCGTAAATGAAATGGGATCTTTGGTGGGAGGACGATTAGGATCAGCTCAGCGCCATGTAATATTATAGCTAAAGCGATGCCCACAATTCCATGTGTCTCCACTATGGGTTGCGGAGTAGGAGGGAGGAAGTTGCTTCAAAGCCGAGGTTCCAGGGCGGGTATATCGCAGGGAAACATTGTAACGGTACTCTATCCCTCCTCCTACGACCTGGCCAGTCGCAGCCGCTCCTGAATGCACGAGTACGACATAGATGGCACCTCCTTGGGAAGCGAAATCAGAGCTAGGTCGGGTGTTGGTGGCATAGACGTAAGCGTCAACACGCCAGGTGAGCGTTGACATCAGCTCCGACGAGGAACCACCGAAGATGCTCGTGTAATGGTAGGTTAAATCTTGGCTACGCATAATCGGGAACGATTGGCTGATGGTGTATGTAGTGGGTGAGGACTTGTGCGTAAATCAACTGGATACAATTATACGCACTGGCGCCAGTAATTCGTACCCGCAGGTGGTGAGAGCTTGTTGAGGTAAGCATTCGACTGTGATCGCTCGACGAGTTCGGTAGGGGCTCTCTTTTCTGCTGGGTCTTCATCGACGCGGACGTCACCTATCTTAGCGGTGAGGTGGTCGCGACGAGCCTTCATAATTTCAGCATCGGACATCGTAGTTTGGGAAAGTGTGCGGTCAGAGGCAGGGAGGCTTGGTAGGTTGGGAGGGCTGAGCCATGAGTCCTACGTTTATAAGTAAGTGGAGAATGGGCCGAGACCTGAGTCGTGATCCCAAGAGTAGGAGTTCCAAGCCATGGGGCTACAGCAATAAACAAAGAGAGAGTCATATTCGAGTATCCTTGTCCACGTAGAACGTTCCATTGCTTAAGGGTCGGCAGTCAGATTCGCCCCATGTGCCATTTCACAATGACTAATTCATGAATGACAGCGTCCTGAGGAATAGAAATGGTCAAAACTTGATCATTGGAGCTTCAAGCCAGGCCCCCAGCTTCGAGAGATGGAGAGCTCGACTTCAGGAACAGGGAGAACGCCGAGCTCGGGGAAAGGCCACAACCGAAAGTTTCCCCTTGCTTGTTGAAGTCCGCGACAAAGAGACTGGGCGTACGGGATCTGATTGCCATCGATGGTGGAGGAGCTCAGCATGATCAGTGGAGCCTGACTCTCAAAAGTTTGAACCTGAACCACGGGGAACTTCGAATTTGGGGTGCTTGTGAGAGTCTCGCCTTGTCTTGCGTTCTGACGCCTGAGATCAAAGCCAGTGCAAGACACCAGAACGCAGGTGACAAAAGTCAGAGATCGATGCATGGCGAGAAGAAATCGGCCAAGTGGCCTGCCAATTCTCCCTTAGGTGGAGAAACTACCTTTTCGGAGGTATCATAGTAGCTCGAGGTTAAACTCGCGTTCATCGTCACGGAACAGCGGGTAGCGACTCGAAACGACAAGCATAAAGACCCGCCAGTAAAAGTGAAACTGCTGCGTTTTGACTGAGCGCACACTTGATCTTTTGCCGTCGACGAGTATTTCGCTGAAACTTGAGCTTGAGCTTTTGATGCGGGATTCGTCTGAATTGGGTGAAGATGCGGTTTGACACAGAGTGCCAGACGATCGAACGGGACTCGAGCGGGAGGGCTCTTGTATTACGTCATCAATTTCGATCACGCGGGAAGACGCGCAGCGCTTTTGTGCCTTTATAGACCCCTTTCACCTTTCTACCACAACCACACGATCGACAACCATAACCAAAATGGATGATCAAATTTGGATCAAATCGACAAGAAAGTCCCCGCACCACCTCCTGGGGCCACAATTGTAAATCCTGTCGCCACCGCTTAAGACGAACCCATATGTACATGCGTCGAACAAACGGCGCAGTCAAAGAATCCTATATCGTCGACCCGATCCTCCAATTACTTACCCTCATCGCTGCTTTCCGAGGCCGCCACCAGCATACACTGCGGGAGGCCATGCCTATTTGAACAGGTAAAACCCTCCTTCAAAAATGTTCACTCACTTATCTTGGTTTTCGCGAGGAAAAACGGACCCTCCCGAACACCAGAGAGACAAAGGTGGAGCGGTTCTCGTAGAAAGGAAACGCAGGGCGAAGATTTCGTTGAACACGAGCAATGGGTCCGTCAAAGTGAAGATGGTACGCCCCTTTCCTCTCTGAATTTCCAATGGAGGCTAATAATTCACAATGTCCGGATTCGTTGTACAGGCAACAACACCATATCCGCTTCGACTTCATGCGGGTCAATATCGCTGTCCAGAAAACTGGAGAAGCAATTTACGACGTTCTCAGATGGGAACGTCAAGAAATGCTTCGTCGGCGACTTTTCAAAGTATGAGGAGGATAAGAAGGAGCAGTGGGACGAGCTGGTGCTGAAGTCAGAAGCCCAACTGAAGATCGGTGTTCAAGTGCCGGCAAGTCTGGTGGCAAGGGCTCCCGAGGGCGAGTTTGTTTTCGGTCTGTGATTATCTTATATTGGGTGCGGATTCTCCTTGTACTACATGTATCACTTATACTTCTTGTTCCTCAAGACGATACGTCATACACGAGACTTGCTCTTGGTTGTGAGATTCCTCAGTCCTGTCGTACCCAACACACCGATGAACATGGCACACGGCGCAGCAACAGGTTAGCCTTGCGTCAAGTGATCCTCCACAGTGTTTCTCGGTTGAACATGTGGTCATGTTATCATCACTTCTCCTTGTAGAAGCGGTGGTACGCCCTCTTGCCATCATTATACACATACGCCTATTTTCCTGGGCATTGTTAGTCGTTGATGTGGACTCGATGTTCAGCCACCGCTCGGTCTTTGGCACGTCCATCATCTGCCAGTAGCTAGCCTTCGAACGCTCAACGCACCGCTGGTACATGACGCTTACTCCACAGGTGTGATACGTCCGCACGATAACTATCATTGCACGATCCGTTCCCCGACAACGCGCCCATGGTAGACTGAAGTTCCAAAGGAATATGCAAGGTTGACGCAGAAGTGTAACTTGGGTCGTGGACTCGATGGGATTCCGCCTTGCCAATTACGTACGTGCGTTTTTGCGCTGCACTCCATCGGGCTGACTATCGATATTGAATATTGATGATCCAGGAGGTTGAGTGTATGAACGTCGCTCACCCCATCAGTTCCTGTCATCACCTTTGACTTCCTGTCAGCGCGCCATATTGTACGTCGCATCTGGACCAACGCCGAACCAAAGAATCTTATGTCGCGCCTCGGACACTGACGACTGCGCACAACGAATGTTTCGATATCGATCCTGAAGCTTGAAGGCCTGACGATCGGTCCTTCCGTTGCTCCTGGCTTATGCAGTCGCCCGAACCATAAGGCTCACGCTGCATTATAATCTGAAAGACTTTCTACCCAACATCAGTATGGTCTCACCCTATATGTTGATCACACAACCATCAATTGCATCAGTCGTTTCGTGATGATCTCTGCTCGATGCTTCTTAACACATCCCAGGCCTCCTTTCCAGATCAATATTTGAACGCCGTCTGCGTTTGCCGTGTACCCGCCGCTTTCAAAGCTCTCCCATATCCTTTTGCTCGATGCAACAGGCTGGTCACACCGCAGATGTTTCGGCATTAAATGAGGTGTAGGTCCTCGTGTTCAACGTCGCCTGCATCGTGTTAACACGCTTCCTAGGTTCGTACATGGCTACTTTCACTTCCTCGCCATTTGTAAGTGCGTTCCGACGCGAGTCCGATGAATACGATCCTTGTGGCTTATGTGTTCTAAAGCCATACTCCACTATGATCATCTTCTTACGCTGGGCGACGAGATCACATTCATTTGGCTCCGTCCGAAGACATTAAGTTCATGGGGCTTCCTCATCAACCGCTACTTTACACTCATTACCTCAGTGGCTATCTCATTGATGACGTTTTCCACAATCAGTGCTCGAGTGCGTTCGAATCACCTTCTACCTTTTGATTCATGAATTAACGGTTCTGCATATAGGAGTGCGTTGGCCAATTAAGTAACGCCGAAGGAAGGATACTGCTCACGATGAATATCACAGGTGTCGCAATTTCACTACCTTTCGTCAGTTGGTACTCTGGATCACCCAGGGTTTCGTCGGCTGTGAGTCCACTTGGCCTAGCGATCACCCCTCCGTTTGAGTCAATGACCTCCCTTCGACTGTCCGATAGTGCTCATGACAATGAGAATATACGCTCTGTACGGGAGAAGCAAGTATATGTTGAGTTGTGTGCTTCTCCTGGGCGCCGTCTTGTTGGCCCTTTCTTTGGTAAGTCACAATCTTTCTTCGCCCCTTCATTTCTGACGGCCCATGATAACCATGGCAGTGGGCTCTGACGAATCAATCAGCGTCGTTCATCGACAATGTACCAGGATGTCACATGGCGCTTTCAGTTGTAACGTCAGTTCCTCGCCATCTCCCTCAATGCACATCGCTGATGATCCCCTTCTTCCCGATCCCTAGTGGGAGACGTATGTACTTCTGACTGTACGCCTGCCTCTTCCTGCTGATTATCTACACAGGCATCGCCGTCGCTTGGGAGGCGCTATTTCTATTTGACACGATCATCTTCATCCTCACACTTTACAAAAGCTTCGACACACGTAGGCAGCGTAAATTCTACGTGACAAGGCCAACATCTGTTTTATCTTTCATTCTACGTGATGGTGAGTCCCATCATGTCACTGAAGGGGACCACTCACCCAAGCTCTCTTCCTCCTCAGGGGCGTTGTACTTCGCGTTCGTGTTCACTGGTGCCTTGTCGTGATCTGTTGAGAGATAGCTCTGTTCTTTGTAGCGTCATGGTGTTGGCCAACCTTCTCAACATCCTCACGTTCTACGTAAGCCTTCCCACCCTCATTGGACTCCATCTAGGGAGGCTCACCCCTTTGCGCCGCAGTTGCCCTCTGTGGGTCGTTTGAGCTTTCCAAACTAAGATCAGCTCATAACAACTTTTGTCATCAGCCAATACTGAGAGGCTCGCTTGCGACGTTCGCTAGTTTGTAAGATGTGCCTGTGGACCAGGGTTATCCTTCTATTTACCACTTTTTGCGCCTTTAGGACATCTGTGACGATGATATCTCGGTTGCTACTGAATCTCCATGTCAATTTCGCCTCCATTGGGGACCGGTCGTCACTTCCGAGCGACGACGCACTGTTCACAACGGTATACGTAGCTGATGAGCCAGGCGAAGATGACTGAAAACAATCAATCTTGTACTCACTGTGCGAGCTAGCTATCGCCATATACAATTCCTTGGACAATCTGTTTTGCTGAATCTGTCCTCGATCCCGCGTTCATTCGCGTCCGTTTCTCGGTATCAATCCCGCTCTATATCTCGGTATGTCAATCATTCCCTTTTGTCCTGTGAGCCTGTGACATAGTCAGACCGTACTCAAGTGTTTTAAGTATGTTCTGAGTATGTTATTGATTTTCGCAGCGACGTGTCGCATCTTGGTCACATCCCTCCAGAACCCAGTCTTTCTTTTCCTCTGTTTGAATCCTCCTTGCTACCCTGTCACCACACTCACGCGTTCTGTTTTCATGCCTTCGCTGACGTCGGTTTCCTCCCCCTCTTCCGCCGAACGGCCTCTTTAATCTTGCTCGAATCTCGGTCCTAGTTCGGTTCTGCCACAAAGGGGCCAGGGGTAAGCCATTTTGGACGTCTCTACATCGACTCTGACCTTTGAGCAGATACTTACCTCTAAGCTCATCGCGGCGCCAAGACGGGTCTGCCCACTCAAATTAACTGACCTAAGGGCTAAGGAGCCTGTGGTTAACCAATGGTTGCTCTATATGCAAGACATCGCTCATGGTTCCCCTCCCCAATACGATGGGAATGTTCTTCGGTCTTCAGAGTACCTAATCCAGTAATAGTCATGCCTCCATATGGCCTAGCTATGAGGCGATGCATCGACGGCTATATAAACGGCGGCCACCCATTGTTACCACCTCCTTCCCCCACATTCGCCAAGTAGCTTTCTGGCGAAGTTGATCATCTCTATCCATGGCCACCTTCGGCCCAATAGTTGGCGTCAAAGTCGGCGCTACCTTCAGCGATAGGCAGGAGTGCTTCAACCGAGGTGTTCACCGTCTTCTCGAAGCCGGCATCCATGGGGACGCGGAATTAGGCGCATTTTCGATTGTCATGTAATCTACGGGTGGACTCTGAGTGACATCCTTTCTGCGAATTTGCTTTGAGGCTCATCTTCATTTTCATAGGTCTGGGAGGTACCCAGATAAGGATTTCGGCGATTCCATGTGAGTTTACCGCTAAGCTCTGGGAAGTTGCACGCTTACCGTGGACAGTATGTATATCGGGGAAGGTTTGTGTTCAGGATGAGTCAGTATTGTCTACAGCCTTACTGATCCTGCATACTCGTGCTATTTTGCTAGGCGGGTGGCGCGTATGCATCCTTTATTCTTCAGCCTTGTCCAGTTCTCACATCAATCTGCAGACCGCACCAGACGGGACCCGATATCAAGCCGCAGACCAAGAAGAAACATCGGGTAATCTAGCACTAATCGTTGAGTATTCACCATTGTTAGGATATCTACGCCAAGTCGAGTTCTTACATAACAAACGAACATATCCCTTTTTTGTTTCCTTTGAGTCTGCAGAAATCCTACGAGACTCAGAAACTCGTCCGAGTCATCAGAGGTTCGCGATTGAAGTCTGATTTCGCCCCCATTAGCGGGTTTGTCGAACGCTCGCAAGACAGAAGTAATACTAAACCGTATTCCAGATTCCGCTATGATGGACTTTACAAAGTCACCAAGGTGCGTCTCGCCTGAGTGTGCTTGGAGCTGTTACACGTTGATGACCTAGCATATCACTTTCGCAGTACGACTACCACATTCCGCAGGATCATATCTTTCAGAGATATGAATTTTGGCTTGAGGTATACCTGAATCCATACTTTGTGATTGCTATTGTTCTCCGGTTCCAACAATGTCCTCTTTACAGCGCGTTGAAAAGACAACTGCTATTCCTATCCGCGTCTTATTGGAGTCGAAGAATCAGGTGAAAGCTGAATCCAGCCAGAATCCAGGCGACGAGGGGAATGATCATGTCTCTGGTAGCAGCCAGACTCGAAGGAGGACACTTGCTAACCCATTTACCTCAAAACTCTTCCGAAAGGTCTTTCAGAAAGTTTTGGAGAGAGGCAGCATTTTTGCGAACAGAAGGGATTCTCGGGAGGCGCCAACAAACGTGAACATGCCCAGTAGTGCTGGTTCGAACTCCCGCCGTTGACTTTTACCGTCTAAATTCATAAGTTTAGCGTTCAAACTACAAGCCTCACACCGCTACTAGAGATTAGAAGGTCATGGTCAATGATGATACTCACAGTGATACTACTAAATATCCCTTCCTTTTAACTATCACGCTTCAAATCAGTATGTCAAGTATGTAAACCGTGTTCAATATATACACACCGTGTGCTTGTATATCTTATGAAATACTAGTGTATCCATCTTTCCCATACTCAGGTGACTGCGTCGTGGTCACAACCACGGACTACAGCGTTTGGGAACCATGGTTGTCTCCTACCAAACCGACCTCTCCTATTATCTTAGGGAGCTCCTTCGAGCTCCTGAACGGGTGATATCAATCTTTGGCGTCTATGCAACTCACCCTCTTCGATTTGTCTCGACTCCTCCTCTCTATTGCCTCGGCTCATTTACTACATCAACACTCGAATAATCGATCTACATGTCTGTACCAGAAGTCCTTCCCACTCCCCAAGCTGAATCCTCGCAAATCCGGCCAGTGGACAAGTATCGTGGCGCTGTGGTTGAGGTATGTATTTCGTCACCGAGAGTTTCTCAAACGCTCAAATTAGTGTCGCACTGGCTTCAATAGGACCTGCAGCTTCCACCTGCATTCGCTCTGCCAATGAACGAGTCTATCTCACGAGCTATCGAGCTGGCTTACGAGCGCGATTTCTCGCACATCCCGTACGGCTTCGTTCCAAGTTCAACGACGTCCTGCTATGTTAGTAACATGGCCGTAGAGTTTTAGACAAGAATCGCCGTCCACTTGGCTACCTCGATGTCCCGCGGTTAAAAGAAAAATGGGAGGCTGGAAAGGCTAATCCTGTACGTCTCGTTTTAGGTCTGATCTGATCGTCTCCAGCTCAAATTCCAGGATTTCAGGCCGACAAAGTGGTGGAATACATGACAAAGTTCAAGCGCGGCGCATCTCAGCCTTACACACTCATAACACCACTCTCACCGCTAGAGGAACTTGAAATGTTTCTCAAGGACAATATCTTTGCACTAGGTAGTCGCTTGCATTTCCGGGGTCGTCGCAGATGCTGACATGTCTTATAGTCACAGATAGCGGTCGGAAATTTGTACTGGCAGTTGCAACCCCATCCGACCTTGAAAACTTCGTGCAACGGCGGGGTTTTTGAGCCGAGATGTTGTCATCGAACTGATATCTATCTTTATACATCCTGTATATCCCGCTGGCTTCCATTCCTCAGGACGGCCTTCTCCTTAATGTACGCACCCTTGGCTTACCTTCATCTTTTGGCGTATCTTGGATTGCAATAGACGGAATTTTGATGATCCATGTCTATTGGCGGCCCTTCAGTCAAAATCAAAGTTTCATTGATATATTCAGCATCATTGACGGGGAGGGGAAAACATCATGGATTTCAATGAGCAACCAGTGAACAAGTTATCTAGAAACACGTTACGCCTCGTTTCCCTTGACCGCCAGTGAAGTGAACATTGCGAGTTCTTGCTCCCGACTCAGGCAATAACTAAATCTCTCACCATTCTTGAGCAGCTGAGCAACACTCTTCCAAGCCTTCGAATTTCTCTTCGGCGGCGCCCTGAATGTGCTGCCTACCGAGACACCATCCTTTGCGCATCCTGGACACTGTAGCCTGTAAAGTGGTTGCCACCACGCATATGGACTGTGCTTTCTAAGTTCCTCCAGCTCCTCTGGAGAGAATGATCTCCGTTGTGCTTCGTACTCCCACGTCAACCGCGAGATTCTTTCGCATTCTTCTCTTCGTGCAGGATCCCGATTGAGACTCTCCCATTCGTCGCAGAGCTTGCGTGTAAGGTAGTCTTTGGGTGCAAACCACCAGCCAGGTCGATGGCCCCATATTTCATATCTATTGCTCTCGATTATAGAGGGTTTGAAGGTGCGTCGACACGCCACGCAAACGAATTTCGGGCGATACGAAGATTGGCAGA
Organism: Pleurotus salmoneostramineus; assembly: GCA_002583695.1. NCBI lineage: Eukaryota > Fungi > Basidiomycota > Agaricomycetes > Agaricales > Pleurotaceae > Pleurotus > Pleurotus salmoneostramineus. The sequence continues at coordinate 106,483 of BEWF01000197.1, forward strand.
TATGATTTGCGTTTGGGGCTAAAGCGTAGTTAAGAGAGCCATCTACCAGCTGTGGGGGAAAGCTAGATGGAGGCTCCATCCTGTGTCTGTAATTCCATCGTTCGTGCTGTTCTATGGTGTCGTCGGGGTAAGGACAGCATTCGCGGCTGCAGCCTCCAACTCTGACTGGCCCGACATGACAGCCTATTCCACGGTCTCGGTGATTTCTAGAGTAAGCATCAATCGTAGTCCTCGCCACATGATCTTGTTCAACTATGACATACCGTTTGCAAGACATTTTTCGAGACCTTGGGTACTAAACAGCCCTCGGGGCAGTTTGTGATGCCATAGTCGCGTCACCGGCGTTTATAAACCGCTTAGCAACGCCGCGTCCTGACTCCTGTGTCAGAGGTCTCCGAGTCCTTCGGATCCGAAGCTAGGTATATGGACAATGTATTATGATGCAATATAGAGTACTGTACAAACATCCTTTCCACGCAGGGTAATCATGTATGATACGGAGGGGTACATCTAGAGGATTAAGGCATCGGAATATCACCCCAGAAACGAATCTCTAACATCCGAAGAGGAGGATACAACAGAAGGGCGGTTCCAAACCCAACTTCCAGGCCGATATCACCAGTAAAGTGAGCTATCGGACCTGTGTACCATGCCTGATTCATTGAGAGAACGGCCATGGTAGTTGCAATGGCACCCGCAATTAATGCCGCAATCCCTGTGGGAAGTCGGTGTGGTTTGTCCCAAGCTGAGATGTCGTAGTTCTCAAACTTGGCACGTCGGAATACAACATGTTCTGTAAGGATAATGGCGACGAAGGGAGCTGCCCAGTACCCTATGATGCCAACGAGATTAGACAGTGTGTCGGCGAATGACCTCGAGCCAACTATGGCGACGGGAATAACACTGAAAGGAAGATTAGCAAGGGTGGTAGGTATGAAAAAAAGAGGGACTCGTACATGCCGGTGGCGATTACAGAGAAGACATATCTTGGTACCAATAAGAGCTTGGGTATAAAGACTTGAACGTTCAAGCAGAAGCAGTAAAAGTTCATTGCGATGGTTGCGGTGAGTCCGAGAGCGAGAAGAACGACCAAACATTTCCCAAAGGCACCGGTGGGAGCGAGTATAGCGCTAATGAGACCACCGATATTGGCCCCTTCAAAGCCTTGCTCCCATGCTGGTACTCTAAGGGCAGCGATCGCACAAGCGGCCCCGAAAAACTGCATGGTAGCCTGGAAGGAGTAAGTTCAGTCAAATGTCCATATGGGGGAGATGGGCGCTGACCGTTGAAAGGAAAAGACCAAGGTATGAATATATAAAGATTCGCTTGCTAACGTTCGAATGAGTTACAGAAAGTTGATGATGTCAGAGGGGAATGAGTACGCACCGAGGAGCATCGGGTGGGTAGTAGCAGGTCAGATCGGAGCAGTACGTGGACCAAGCGATTACAGGGCCCACTAGAGCACCAAAGCTGAATATGGCTGGGATGTTGGTGGAGGGTACGTTCACTTCAGGGCCTCCAAGGTGTTTTCCACCGACGCCAAGCATAATCAAGCTTACAACGAATATGGGGATCCACGCATATCTGTCAAACCTTGGGCGCGAGGGCTCGGTTTGCTTCATGTTTTACGATAGATAGATGAGGGAGCCCACTCACCAGCTCAACACACCGTAACCAAGGAAGCACAGCTAGATTTCCAATAAGCAAGCTGAACCGAGGGTTGAAGGGTAGGGATACGAACTACGAGGGATGCAAGGCCTATGACCGTGATACCTAAGCTGTTATCATCGTTGATAAGTGTTGGTTCCAGGGAGAAGAGTTCCACGGTACGCACTTAGAACCTAGCGAATTATCCGAGACAGCCGATAAGGTTTGTCCCCCAACGATACAGCAAACAGCTGTGTATCCAACGATCTGCATAATGTTCAGGATGCATGGAGCGGTGACTCCGTAAAACCTGGGCGACGGTATCAACGAAAGGCTCACGCGACGCAAGCCTAACATACCCAAAGCTGTAACGACCTTGGACCATTTGCCGGAGGCCAAGCCCAGAACCCCATGTGCAACTGGGGAAGAGTTAATTAAAATTACCTCAGGTAGTGGCAACACTCACATATACGCTGGAGGGATGCAGCATAGCAGATTGAAGAGAAGGATCGAAATGCACGCGTCTCTGAGTCCGACTCCATATGACGGAGCCAATGCACCGATACTAAAGCTGTTCCCAGTATGAGTACAGCATCTGTGATGGGGGAATCGAAGGAGCCGACCTGAAGATATTGAAATTGGAAGACATCCAGATGAAAAAGATTTTGTGGTATTGGGTATCTGTCCGCTCATGGGGTGGTACAGGTTGGATTCCTAGGCAAGCGAAGTGTCCAAACGTCCAGAGAGCCACAGAAGGATTGACAGATAGACACACCTCGAGTCTCTACGCCCCAACTGCGCAGTTTCTCGGATAAACCAGAGAAGTAACCCGAATGTTGGCTTGAATCATGGGCAGAATCGATGCTATGGACGTCGGCCGCGATTTCAATGTTGTCCCTCCCTTTCTCGCCATATGTGTGGGCCTTGTCCATGGCGCGAAGATGAGTTGGCGTTGGCGTTCGGGGTATCGAGGAGGAACAAAGCCTGGCTCTCGTGCACGAGACTTGAATATAAAGGATGTTCCAGTAATCAGAAGCAGGTATTTGAGAGAGATAACGGTGGCATGTTGCGTCCAAGACTAGTTTTCACATTGCCCAGAGGTATCCAATGGAGGAATTCAGGAGCGACCTGAACAATGAGGATGGACCAAGCACAAGCATCGCTTGTGGTCCCATGCGTCTCAGTTCTCTCATTGCTGGATGCCTTTGATACTAGATTGTTGAGAAGTTGTGTTTCTTGTCACTAGTCCTCTGATAAACCAAGACACGGAAGAAGGTGGGTAGTCGCGATAACTCGCAAGAACATTTCACATGTCCCAGATCGTCGTTGTAGGCGAAAACATCTGTAACAAAGATCTGGAGAGTCGGATTACTTACCCAGAGTCTTGACATACAAGAAATCGACACACCTCTGCAGTATTGGACTCATACGTCTTGAGATTGATGCCTTCTTGATGCCAACAAACACCAAGGACATGACGGCTCCGCGAGACGCTCGGCGTAAGCGCGCGTTCCAAGTGACTTAACCCCTCTTCAGAAGAGGGGAGGGTGTCGAGCGTGGAACACGAGAGATAGGACGGACGCTGGGATGCATTGAACTGTGGCTACCATACAGTCTAGGGCCTAAAGTAGATTGATGAAGATTATACACTATTGAAGGGGTTAATTCTGCTTCGATTAATACGATTTCTTCCCATACTCCAGAGAGGGATAGATGTCGGATTTTCAGCTTTCTCTTATCTTATGTACGAATGAGATGAATCCTGGCCAGGCTTGTAAATGCATGAGATGGGTTGAGACAGATGAGCGGAGTCAAATAATGCGAATATGAGCGGAGAAGTGGGTGAAAATGATGCGAAAGGATCTGTGTGCAGGTTGGAGTTTATGAACAAGGAGGGGGTGGTGGTGGTATTCGATCCAGATCACGGTCGGCTCTGTGATCATCCGGTCGGCGATGCCAGAACTTCAATTGGTCTTGAACTTCGGGCAAGCGACCTAAAACAAGATGAGTATAACAACGACGGGGAAAGAAGAAAATGAAGCTACTAACCGAAGAAGAGCACGGGCGCCCAAGCGAAAAGGAGCAAAGTTACATGGTGGATGTGAAAAGGCGGAGAATGTTTACGGATAGCGTAAACCAAAGTGGCTATTGAGTTGATAAACTGTAATATGTTGAAGAGACTATAACGGGGGTTTCAACGGTTGGAAACGAGCGAGGTATTTTAATACTTACAGTTGAAAACAGACGAGTGTGTAGATGGACGGTGGTAATTCAGACAGCATCGGCCGTCGAGAGGGCGCTGAACGGCCTATCATGAGCGGATCTGCATGGATGTGATGACGAAGGGAGAACATACCTGAGGAGTGCCGTATGGATTTATTCCAGGAAGAAGCATCATCTCCAACATCAACTCGGTCATGCCCGATCTCTCCAATAACAACATCAGGAACAGTATCAATACCCCCCTTCTTCCACTGCACCATTTCCATCCCACCGTCCATGTCGGTATTGGCTGTATCGGTGTCCTTCAGCCGCCATACGTCCTTTTCCGCATCAGGGATGGACATGACATCCGTCGATTCTAGACACTTGTTCCGCTCGCTCAGCTGATCCTTACTAACTTCCCGTATGGACGGTGCATTTGATGGAGGAGCAAAGGTGGGGAATGTATCTGAATCCACAGAATTGGAGGAGGACATGGCTTCGGTTCCATGGGGGAGCGATATATGGGATGAGTTGCGGCTGGAATTCTTGAGGTCGGTCCGGGAGGATGAAGTGAAAGGGAGATGAAACCGTCGCGAGGCAACTAACATGTTTGAGGTTAGCTGTTCTCGACCGCCGGCGGAAATTGGTCGAGTGGGTGAAGGGGTGGCAATGGCACGAGGTGTATGTGAACGGCGAGGGGGAGGGGTGAAGCTATCTTGCATAGCTTTGGGGTACCGAGTGCGAGATCGCATGATGTGCTGATGCATCTTACGGATGCGTCGCAAACAGTATACTGTTACGACGAAGGAGGGGATACATAGGATAAGAGGGGAGCCGGCGTATCCCAAAAAGCGAGTCCTTCAGAATGGAGTAAGACCAAGAGTCAGGGATATACGAGGGTGTAGGTGTATTGGTTTCAAATACGCACCAGATGGGGTTAATCGCGTCGCAGTTGAGACTGTTTGAGGGCTGAACGGCGTCGAGGCATAGAGTAACTGCGACCTCAGCGGTGAATGCGAGCAGTGGGAATAGCACAAGGGGGACGAGGTAAGGCATTCGCCACGCCATAACGCTAAGCGAAAACTCGATCGGCTGAGGAAGAGCTTTCCTGACGGCGAACTTACCTGTATTCGCCGTCGGCCCATCTCTTGGGACGAGAGACGAATTGGAAGGTGGCCATCGTGAGTGATGCCATCACTCCAGCGAGGAGGTAACTACCCATACTGGAGATGAATGCTTGGGCTGCGCGACAGGATATGAGACATGCGGGGCGGGGCGGACAAATTACTTACCAAGACAAAATGACCGAGGCATGCTTAGAGGATCCATCTTCCAAACGATGCCTGTGTTCCCATCCCATCGGTCTTCAATGTCAATGGCAAATAAGTGAGCACCTACCTAGCCAAAACATGCCTTCAATGCAAGTGACACCGACGCAATAGACCAGAGCGGGCCAGAAGGTCTGCATAACGCTCGCGAAGGCCATTAGAACGGCCCAGCAACTTATCATACCTTGAGAATTCGTGATTGATGAAAAGACATACGACGGTGACAGGCCAAAGAACTCACCCATAAAAGATAGGACAAACCACGCGATCTTAAGCCCTAGAGGTAGCATGGTGGCTACCGACAACTCCCCCAGACTAACTCTTGGGATTTGAGGTCGACACCGTTCTCTCCAGTGTTGTCGAGGGGGAAGGAGAAGAAGAAGAGGGCGGGGTCGTAATTCATAGAAAAAAATAGCTCCGTTATGAGGATCAAGGCACAACGACTTAGCGCTGATTTCCAAAAAGACTCCATCCGCCACAAGGCTGAAATCACATCAAAACGCCAGTCGAGTTGATGTGAGCCAAGGATTGAGGGTTGGATCTCTAAATCGGGTGTCAAACCCTCCGAAAGTTGGATGTACGTGAGTCATTCAACAGTTCGGGTGGGAACAACGGTCGATTTTTTTTTTCAATGAACTTTCCTGCGGACTCACCTCGCCAAAGCGGGTGTCTTATCACGGAACCATTGAGAACAATGGCGATCTAGAGTTCAGGTCGCGGAGATTCTCTCCAGAGACGCTAAACCCAAAATTACTTCGGGAAGGGGGCCCGCTGTGGTCCGGTGGTCAATTTCCCTAGGCAGATCGGCAAGCTATTTATGCCCGACATGGAACAAGCAGCACAGATCTGTTGGACTGGGAGAGCGGACGAGTTGATGGTGGCTGCGATAACCCTCACAGGAAGTCCTTGGTCCATGCGGTCAGCGTGCAATCGGTTATTAAGAGGGAGAAAATGACTTGTCAGGAATGTCATCCTTGATGAAAATCTGTCGAGAAAATGAGGGAAGCTTTGAACGTTGTTACCAGGGACGATAGAAGCTTGAGAGGCCACGAGGCAGCACAGCTCCTGAGATAACCCCTAGTGTCTAGGCTTGGCGATCTGGGTCGGTCAGTGGCGGTGTCGCAGTCACATCAGCTGACATGCGCGCCGACAATGTCACATCGCGTAATGGCGGAACGCGTCTTGACTCTGTTCATCCACGTCCATCATGTCCGAGTCCACAGTGAACCACGAGCCATTGCCCATAAAACGACTACAGGAGGCTCTGATTAATAGAATTGCCGCTGGAGAGGTGAGCTCTGAAGTCCATATTGGCCATATTAAGATGTGTATGCGTAGATTATCCATAGACCTGCGTCTGCATTGAAAGAGCTGATAGAAAACAGCTTGGATGCGGGTTCAACGACGATTCGAATTACTTCGAAAGACGGGGGCATGAAGCTGCTCCAGATACAAGATAACGGCTGTGGTATACGCGTATGTTTCTTGTGATGAACATGCGCTTATGGAGAATATTGATGTCGAACACGCAGAAAGCCGACTTACCCATCCTCGCGGAGCGGTTTACCACCTCCAAACTTTCTACTTTCTCAGATCTTTCCAGGATCGCGACCTATGGGTTTCGTGGCGAGGCATTGGCGTCCATGTCGCATGTTTCACGCCTGTCCGTAGTCACAAAGACCAATTCAGAGTCATGTGCTTGGAGGTATGTAGTGCACCTATTTCTGCCAGTATCATGACCTTGAACATGCTTTCAGGGCAGTTTATTGTGACGGTTCTCTCGTCCCACCCAAACCCGGTCAAACACCCGACCCCAAGCCTTGTGCTGGAAATGACGGCACCGTCATCACGGTGAGTCAGAAACACCCGTATGAAACAGTTGCAACTTACTGACGCGTTTCAATTGGACGCGAAGATAGAGGATCTATTCTTCAACACACCCACACGCCTTTCGGCTTTACGGAGCGCCTCTGAGGAGTATTCCCGTATTCTCGATGTAGTCACGAAATATGCGGTCCATAATCCTTCTACAGCGTTCGTGTGCAAGAAGGTGCGTTTCTCACCCTGTAACATAAATATCATACTTTAAATCCTATACCCCAGGTCGGATCGGCCAGTCCGGATATATCTACACCTTCCGGTTCTTCCGTACGCCAAAACATCCAGCTGTTATACGGTAACTCCATTGCAAAAGAGCTCATGCATTCCACTATCAGCTCCGTGTCTTTTAAGCCGGATGCTAGCTCAGACGAAGATGAAGATCAGTTGGATGATGCTCCTCAGACTCATGCTCCCGTCTGGAGCGCGGAATCGTTCTGTAGCAATGCCAATTACCAAGCCAAACGGACCATTTTTCTCTTGTTCATCAATCGTGTGTTCCCTCTTTATCTCACAAAGACTCATTCCTCATTGCACTCTTGTATTCCACACAGATCGTCTTGTAGAGTCATCTCGGATGAAGCGTGCCCTCGAAGCAGTGTACTCCCCCATTCTTCCCAAGGGTACCTTTCCCTTCATTTATCTCAGGTTCGCTCCACTCTCACAGTACAACTAAGAATGACTCACATTTTCCCCTAGCCTAGCTCTCGACCCACGCAACGTGGATGTCAACGTTCACCCGACTAAAAAGGAAGTCCATTTTCTCCGCGAGGAGTATATCACCGATAAAATATGTGATGCCATACAAGCCGAATTGGGCAAACAGAATCACTCGAGAACATTCCAATACCAGACATTGTTGACGGGTGGTATCCTAGGCAAAGGAAAACAGAAAGCTGTCGAGGAAGAAGCAGACGATGTCGAGGATGAATCCGAGGGGGCCGATGAGGACTCGCAGGGGCGCCCCCGCCAGGAGGCCGTATCTTCCAGAGGTATATCTTCTCACCCTCTCCACTACCACCGCCTGACACCAAGCCAGGTTCCCTGCCGAAGAAAGTGGCGTCTCAGCACAAAGTCAGGGTATCGTTGAAAGATCGCACCCTCGATTCCATGTTTCCTGTCAGATCTCAATCTCAACAGCAAGTCTCAGCGGCTGACTCGGTTCCGCTTCCTCCTTCTTCACCCACGAAGACACGCGACATCAAAGAGTCACAATGCTTCCTCACTTCGGTTAATAATCTCCGAAGTGCATTGAACAAACGGAGACACAAACGTCAGCTTTGACCTTTCTTTGGGTGTTCGGCCTTACTGACGATTGAACAGAGCTTACTGAGATCTTGGAGCAGCACACATTTGTAGGCATTGTAGACCTTCAACGATGCCAGTCGCTCATCCAGCATTCTACCAAACTCTACCTCGTCAACCATGCATCCCTATCGTTTGTCTCTCCGTCTCTTTTTTGGATACCTGTGATTTGAAACGCGTTTACATAGCGAAGAACTCTTCTATCAACTCGGACTACGACAATTTGGTGATTTCAGTCGTATGAAGCTCGACCCTCCACCATCCCTTAAGTTTCTCCTTGAAATCGCAGTTAAGGCTGAAGACTCGACTAAGGAAATTTCCATGTCGAAAGACGATATCGTTGAGGTATGCCCGCCAGCCAACAACCTGCCATCCTCAGTCTCTGAATTATTCTTGCAGAAAATATTCTCTATACTGATGACACGCCGAGAAATGCTTGCTGAGTATTTCTCCCTACGCATCTCTGCCAACGGCTTGGTTGAGAGCTTGCCCTTACTTCTTCGAGACTATACCCCCAACCTTGATAAGCTACCAGGATTTCTCATGCGACTAGGTCCTCAGGTATGTGTCCTCTGCTTGTATCTCCGAATCTGTTGATCCTTCCCCATAGGTGGACTGGACCGCCGAGACGGAATGTTTCGATACCTTCTTTCGGGAGTTGGCATACTTCTATATCCCTGGCCCTCTTCCTGGTTCTACCACTCCTACTGGTCCAGATACAGAGGCGCAGAACAAGGCTGAACGGTGGCAGGTTCAACACGTGCTCTTCCCTGCGATGCGACGCTATCTGGTAGCCCAGCAATCGCTTCTCGATGGCGATGTCGTTCAAATCGCCAATCTGCCTGATCTCTACAAAGTATTTGAGAGATGCTAACCTGAGCATTATGATCATTGCTACTACTATACTATATGGATAGAACGGATAATACAGGGCTTGCGCTATAATACATGCTATGATTCCAGATGCTGTGGTCTATGCGAATGCGATGCTAGAGGTTAAAACGTTAAATATTTACGAAAGCAGATTAATGATAGCTGGATCCTTTCAAGGCAGAACGAAAGGCAGCGGGGCCATCGAAGATAAACGGTTCGTCATCGTCATCGTCATCTGAGTCGGAGTAGTCGGAGTCTTCGAACTCGGGTGGCCCGCTCACCCTAAAGACATCAACGAAGGGGGTTTGCGGGATGGCATCAGCAGAGGTAGATTTGGCGAGAATGGCAGCAACGGTGGCTTCCAACCTCCTGTTTGGTATCATGGCCACCGGGACGTGCGCTTTGCTCTTTTCATCGTCGTCTTGGAAGAACGTCGATAAATCATGAAGGTTCTGCACGAGTCCGCCAAGGTCGCTGTCGTCATCGTCATCATCGTCGATAGGAGATCCCCCAAGTTCTTCTTCAGGTTCGAAGTCAATGCGTGAAGGGCGGGACGAGACGGAGCAAGTATCGAAGACGGTCGTCATGTTATGGTGACATATTTTACGATGTTGACTTGCTTGTGCAACGCACCATCCGGATTCTTCGGGAACACCGAAAACATCAGCGGCAGGTCCCTCGGATCTGCTAGGCATCGCTGCGTGCATGCTCATCCGAAGCACTTGCTTTGCAGGTGGTCCACCGCCTGCCATCGCAATAGGTTCCTCCAGAACTTCCAGTGCATTCGGAGCGAGATCTGTCTCTAGCAGACGAAGCAGAGGCATGAGTAACTCCGATCCCAAGAGTTCTGAGGAATTGCGAGCGAGCCTTTGCTGGAATAGACCTTTGAGAATTTGCATAGAATATATCCGCGCCCAACGTTCTTGATTGAAGACGAGACCAAGGAGGAGGGTATCGATCTCGTTCCATTGCGAGGAGTAATGCTCGCGAAGGCTAGACACGGATTGCCGAAGGAAATCATCTTTGGTCCTGAAGTGGCCCTTGGCAAAAGAAACCATGATCTTACGGATAGATTGACGACCTTCTTTCTCGGCCAAGGAAGCAATGTCCTCAGCGAACTCTTTCAAAGTGGGCGAAGGTCCATCAGTGACCATTGCGTGTAAACACTTGGGCAGCACTGCAGTGTACAGATCTCGAACGCGACCTCCCGAGGCGTCGACGAGACGATCGTCCTCAACTTTTGAGAGCCTCTGCAGAAGGGCAAATGTTGGTTCGAATGTAACAGAGGATCGAAGACCTTTAAGAAGGGCTGGTTGAAGCGAAGGAGAACCTTGCCATTTTGGAGGTTGATGGGATAAGAGGATATCAGTGACATCGTCAAGATCTACACGGTCCAAAACCGCTTCGAGGAGGCGCATGGCTTGAATAAATTCTTCTTGGACGGTGGTCGAGAGGGTGGCGCAGGCACACCAGAACAGTTGGGGGAGGAACGATCGATCAAGGTCTCTAGACTCGGTAAGTGCAGTTAGAGTCTGAATAATCTCGGAAGTGAAGAATTGGATGTTTTCGTCTGGTGACGAGATGGTGTTGGACAGGCGCCCAAGCAAAAGTGCCATATCGGCTGTACAAGTTTGGGGGAGGATGGCGCGGAAGATCTGGAGTGAACGGAAGGCAAATCCACGAATAGAGCAAGAGGTACCCCAAGACACCGCGAGAGATCCCCAGCGCTCCGCAAGCCTGGGGGCCAAGGGTTCCAGAAGGCCGACGACAGTCTCGCACAGACGCGCCATCTTGTTCTTAATATCAGAAGGCGATTCATCGCTTCTCCAGAATAATGCATCTCCCTCTTGCTCTAGTTGCTTTATCATAACTTTGAGCGTGGAACAATCCCCGTACATAGGAAGGTCGATGTAACCAGGAATCCATGATCGCAGCAACTGGAACAGCATCCGACGAGCTTGGTTTCGCACAAAGGAATGATGGTAATCCAAGTGGATAAAGATGGAATGCAAGATGGCGGGCAACTCTGCCTTGAACTCCCAATGCCGTTCGAAAGCAACATCAGCCAAAAAGAGCCAAGCGTATTGTGCTGAAGAGAGTGTAACCCGAGGTTTGTTTTCGAAGAGCGCATCGAGATCTGACCAGAGTTCCATATCAGCAGCGTCGGGGAACTGAAGTTTATGGTCGAGGGTAGGGAGCATTCTGGCCGGTTCGATGATGGAACAAAGCTGCGTGAAGATCGATTTGCCTAAGCGTGTCTGGCACAAGCATGCAATTATGGTTGCAGAGCACTGGATAAATTCCACAGTGCTGACTTTGTGTGACTGCTGGAGGAGGAAGAGCGCGGTGGCCACGCCATTGTCATCGAATTCGGCTAATTTCATCCACAACACGAGGATTTGTTCGGTATACGTTGAAGCGTACCGCAGGGTAAGGCTCATCAAGTGATAGAGGGAGGACATGCCATCCCGAGTAAACTGCCCGTTGGACCGGAGTTCGATGTTCGTGATCCAAGCTTCCAAGGTTTGTAGCAATAGAAGAGGAATACGGGGCTTGATCTGGTTGATCTGAGGTAACCAAGTCGCTAACTGGGACAGCATCTCAAGAGCTTCTGATGGGTGCGCTCCAGCCAAAAACTCGGAGACTTGACGGTGGGCATGGAAGTATGCAGGGGCGGCTTGACTGCCAATTGTAGGATCAAACAGCGTCATCGGAATGGGACTAGATGCACGGTGGTGGACGGCTTCTAGCATGATGAAGGCGGAACGCCGAACCTCGAGATGCGGGTGGCAAAGATTGGCGAGACTAAGGGAAATAGCCTGCGCAAATGAAAAGGGATGAGTATCAGAGGACGAGACCACCTCTGAGAGGACTTCAAAAGCTTGGGCCGATTCAGAATCGAGAGAGTCGCTGGTGACGACGGCGCGCTTGAGAATTTCAGCTATTAGGGAAGGGTCGCGCATCTTTGAGGATAGTAACACCCTTAGGGCTTTCCTAGTTGGCAATGTTGGGCGGTTAGATCATATGGCAGGATGAGATGGGTAGTCTACTGACTTGGCGTGATTAACTGAAGGGGGGTGGGACGATGCCATAATGGCACTAAGCCGATCCATCATAGCGGCCGCAGTCAAGGGCTTAAGGTCCTCTGGCGAAGGGCGCTCCGTGGGTGAGCGTGCCGACTGCTCAGGAGGAAAGTATGCTTTGGGCTGCTAGGAGTGTCAACGATCGGACAGATCCTTATTGACACGACACTTACACAAAGGGATGCCATTGCTCCGATAGCAGCCTGAGAAAGTAAAGTAGTTTCATGCTGGAAACGCTTGACAGCTTCCTGAGAGTCTTGCGATGACGAAGCCACGGCTCTTTGCATCTGGATGAGCTGCTGGCGAGCTAACTCCGTCTGCGCGCCAAGTTGGCACCATCCTTGACATAAGTGAAAGAGTGTAAGATGCATCTTTGGGGGGATAAACCGATCCGAATCATTCAGTGTGGAAAGGCCGTCAAATAATCGTTCGACTGTGCCGCAGAAATAGCGGCGAAGTCGCTGAAGGGCGAAGTTTTCCCTGGCTTCGGGTGACGTCAGAAAGGTCTGAGTATTACGAACAAACTTGAGGACGTTGGCCAGAGCGGCTTGCCGACCAGTCCGGGTGTGTTGGAGGTAATGTGCCGTTAAATAATAGATACGCGCCACCGCTGAGTGAAGCCGCTCCTGCCGACGGGTACGTTCTACAACGATAGACATGCCTGTCTTGGGCCGTAAATCTTCAAGGAGTTGCCGAGATGCAAGATGTTGACTCTGATCACCAACAATAGGGGTTTTAGCCCGGGCATCGTCGTAGAACTGGCGACTGGCGAGGAGGCTGAGATCTTCCAGTAGTTGTGAATAACCACTGGAAGGGAACGAGCTGATGCATAGTACGGCGGCGTCACGGAACTGGGTATATTCAGAGTCAAGGAAGGGTGTGAGATAGCGGAAGAGACCTCGGGTTGTTGACAGGCGTTCTCTCTCGAAACTGGAATCAGAGGGAGCGCGAGAATGATCACGTCCGAGTTGAGTCAAAGTAGGACGTGATGTCTCGGACAGGGTGGCAGTAGCGCAAAGGATCTTGATCCAGATATACCACTGTTCGATCAACTGGCGGTTCTCCCTGACGAGCCGTTGGCCATCCTTATCAGTGTTCTGGGTGCTCCGACTGGAGATACCGGGAGGGGCACGACTGCTCAATCCCGCGAGATGGGATATAAAGGGCAGCGAGCGGGATACGGCAGCGATTAGGTTCTCGCGGAATGTGGAAAGCACGTGGCTAGTCTGTTCCATCGAGGCTTGAAGCAATGAAGGGAAGACGTATCTCCAAATCTTTCTATCCTTGTCAGTCGTACTATCGGCGATCCTGAGGGGTATATCGACACGCTTGGTCTGTTGACGCCACTGCTCGAGCCGAGCTAGTTCATGTTCATCGAGGAGTTCGTCATACCCTTCGAGGTACGACTTCTTGATCGAACGCCCGTGAAGCATTTCTACATATCGCAGAAATGTGATGGGAAGTTCACCCGTGGCGAAAGGCTTCGGGTCGATGTGAAGGACCAACAGACCTAAAGTTCGAATGACCTTGACACCAGCTGCATGGATTGATGGTGTTTCCAGAGAGAGCAACAATAATCCTCCTGCCTCTATCTCACTACATCTGAGCGCTTCTTCGTCAGTCAAGGTTGTCTGGGGTTGCTGTATCAGCTTCCTAATCCAACTGTCTACGAGGTCGACCCATAGTTGCAGTAATTGAGGAGAATCAACAGGAAGCCGTGCCCCGGCACTATCGTGCGTAAGGCCAGAAGGACTGAAAAGGAAAGTAGAGAACCTTGTGAGAACAGCGAACGCATGCGTAGGATCGGCCATAAACCGTTTGAGAGCTTCACAAGCGGCTTCACCGAGGACAGGCTCGACGTGGACGACACCTCGCAAGAGCAGATCGATCGCGTCTGACAACGATATCGAGGCAGGTAAGCATCGGGGCCATGACTGGAAACAAGTTTGAAGAAGACTGATGTGCGGAACGAACGATGCAGGATAAGCGATGGCACCTTCTGGACGTTTTCGCACAACGTAATTATTTGATTCTTCGTACGCTGGATTTAACCTTGCATAAGACCACTGTTCATCGAAGACCAACATGCCGCCAACCGCATTTCCACAAGCGACGGTGATATGACCCAAAACTGTGGAACAACGCTCAAAGAGATCTTGCACGCCAGTTCGAGACATAATGGCAGGAGGAAGGAAGTCGGATGATGATGGGTAGTCACTTTGCGTGGGTATGTTCGTGAAGTCGGCGGATGATGGCCAAGGAGGACTATGTTCATCACGTTCCATACGATGCAAAGTCATCAATATCGCCTGGACAGCAACTGAGGTTCTTTCGGGCGCCAACACAGAGAGCAAGCTACTGGAATGTGTCGTTTTCACAGCAGATTCTTGCATGAGTTCGAGGCATAGATCGGCGCCATAGTCAAAGTGTCGTGAAAGGATGAAATGGACCATGTAGATGAATGGCTCGTGGTGTTCTTCCTGAGGATGGACGGAAATGCGATTTGGAGGGAAAAAATACTTGAGCAGTGTCTCTAACTTGGATGTGGTCGCAGACGAGGACTCTGGGCATCGGTAAATATAGGTCCAAAGCAAGCGAAGGAGCCCATTGAGGATGGGCACGCGATACGGTCGCTCCTGTGTAGAACACGTCAGTGCGCTCCACGTATAGCCAGTGTGACTACCAACCTTGAGTTTACTGATACTCCCTTCAAAGCACGTGTACCAATGCTTCAAGAAAAATGCTTGCGGTGCCACACAGAGACTTGTGATCAACAAAGGGTAGGCAACAGACCAGTACCTAGGTTTCGCGACCATTTCCTTGGCTTTGGGGTAGATTATCTCGATGGCTCTGCCCCATTGTGGGTTGTTCGTCTCCGCTTGAGCAGTCTGGCGAATGGTTAAGCTAGAGTATAGGCTATGAAGATAAGAAGTGGATTCACTTTTCCGATGGGATGTAACAGATGGAGGAGCGTTTCGGCAAAGGCAGTCTTCATCCGAAGACCGTGGGCATTGGCAAAGCATTTAGCGAGAGTCTCCAGAAACTCGGCACCTTCCTCAAACGTCTCCGGCGGCCAAACCTATGCGACACATGAGCGAGAGTCAACAAGTATTCAAAAAGAAGGGGGATACCTTGATGCTGACGTGTCGAAGACCTTGTAAAAGATTTTCATACTTCATCTCAGAGTCCTTGGCTACTTGACCAGATGCCACTGGGGCAAGCTCTGACAAGAAGCGATCGGTGACACTCACGAATCTACGAACTAGTGAGCATCAACGCCGAAGCAAACAACATGGGTCTTACCGTATGTTAGCGAGGAGGCCAAGTAGAGTTGCGTACAGCTCGGCATTGACACGGTGGTTTGCCGATTGCGCCAATAACTTGAGGTCAGGTCTCCGAAACTGCTCGAAAGTGGTCTCCTCTAGACTGTAACCGAGCGCGTCACCCAAAGCATCTTTAGATACTGACTGAAGGACGGCAATTAAAGCGCGACACATGATGTATATGGAGGCAAGCGCCTTCCGTTCGTTGAGCGTAGATGGAATGTCGTAAGTTCGTAGTCGCGAGCTGCTAGCGTGCTCCACGTGTAGATTAATGATGTCAGGAGGGACATCATGTTGACTCTTTCGCCATCGCATGATTGAGTCCACGACAGCTTTGCAGTTTCTTTGTGCAATCTTGCTCAGTGATTGGAGGGTGGCATCAAACTGCGCGTCGACGCCAGAAGCTAGGATGGCGGTTAATGATGGTTCAGCATCCTGAGGCAACATGTCAGTCTTGCCAATTGAGCAGGCTCTGGGGATCGACCGACCGTCGTATTTCTCAAAATATCATTCATCTTGCTTTCAGCCAATGATGCGAAGCGCATGAAGACCGCATGTAGCGCGTAATCTGCAGGAGTCTTCGGGTCCATGATTACTTTGTCCTCATCAAAGTCGGGGCTGTCGCTCCGCGAACCATGACCAAACACGTTCGGAACGCGAGGCACGGGGGGAGGGGACGAAGAGAACTGGCCGCCATAGTCACTTCCTGTATCAGATACATGAAATATGGATCCGGACTGTGAGTGATGAGATTTCGACGGTGTGTGAGTGTTTGTCTTTGCTCGCCGACCGAATCTGAAATCGTTCGACCCCGGAGTAGGGGGCCTGGCGTACGATGGGCTAGTAGCCGTCGGTGCGCTACTTCCTGTGCGACTTGTCTGGTTGAGAGAAGAATTTGAACGATTGAAAGGGTTCTTGAGCACCGGATATGACTGAGGGTCGAATTGCGGTACAGGAGGAGGGACATCGACCAGCGCAGAGCTCTTTGCGCTGCTCTTGAAGGCATTTCGTATTGAAGCAAATGAGGGTTTCTTCGTAAACGGTGAAGTGCTAGTAGATGGTTGCGAAGTGTGTTGGGAGAAAGGGTTGTGATGCTTTGTCGAAAAGCGTGTTGTGAACGAGTTGGCCGAGTCAACCGAAGCAATGGAGTCACCACGACCATGCTGGAAAAGTGACCTGTCTGAGCGATCCCCCACCGGCGTTGTGATGGTTGGGGATTCCAGCCCCGAGCCCATCCCATTTCCAAACCCCGAGCCACCGAACGAGTTCCCAAAGCCCAAGCCATTACCTGCACCTCCGAAAGGATTCCCGGAGCGGCCAAATGGGACTGAAGCAGAGCCAAAAGAGTCTGTGTCGTCAAAATCTAGCACGAAAGATAGGCATTGAGTGCGTTCCTGAAGACAATGACCACCAACCTGGAATGGTGATTTGCATGCCTTCAGAAGCCATGTTGCTGAGAGAATTTGGGTATAAAGGAGGGAAACGTCTGGAGCTCGACTCAGGGTCAGACAGCCAGCTACTACGGCGACAGCGACGACGAAAACGAGATCAACGACAAGGGCGACGACGAGAAACAATCGAATATTGAAAGTCGGTTCGTGGGAATGCTAGCCCCTGAATGAGTGTAGCGCCGTTCTGTCTATCTACATTCGGACGACCAGAAAAATGGCTCCCCCTTCGAATTCTAGTGACTCGGAAAGTGACGCACCGGAGACGGTAGCTCTCTCAAACTCTAGGAAGAGCGCAAAACAGGATGCTGCTCGAATCCAAGCAGCCAAAAATGCCGCCAAATTGCAGAACAAACTCAAGAACAGGGAGAAGGATAGAAAATTGAAGGAACGCGCTGAGAAGACGCGGGGAACACCAAATGCTGAAGAGGCGGTGGACCCAGAAGTCGCTGACGTCGATGAAGATTCCGGTTCTGAGGAAGTATGGAATGGTGTCGAGTCCGATGCCTCATCATCATCCTCACAATCCGCTTCGACAGAAGAAGAGGGAGATATTCAAGACGATGAAGACTATGCTATGGAAGACTTATCCCAGTCAAAGCACCTCCCCGACCACCTTTTCTCCTCCGCGTTCAGCTCTATATCCACAAAAAATCCGCCACTCAAGCCCTCCAAAGCAAATGCTGCGCCTCGCCCTAAGAAACACAGAAGACCCCTAGGTCGACCGAAAGACATCATCGTTGGGTTCGATTCTTCCTAACTGCTTGCTTGGAAACCATAACTGACCCAGCATTCTTCTTCAAGGACACGAACAGTCAGAACACTACCCAAGCAAAACCCTGTCATCCAAAATGCTTCACGGACTGTTCCAACGACCAAAGTTCGCAAATTCATTGATAGAAGCTTGGGCCTCAAGGGGAAGCCCGCAAAGGCATGGAAACGTGCGCCAGGTCTGTGGGTTCTCCCGATTCACCGTGCTTGAGTTGACGTGTCTCGTAGTCAACATCGGTATCATGAAGCGGAACGGTCCCGCAGCCCATTTTGTGCGGAATCCAATATGATTGCGTCGACCGGTCACAATTATGGCAATCCGACGTGCCACACTGAACGTGCATGTTGAACACTCCCCTTTTGATATCATAACATGCAGACACACTCTCCATGACAGAGTTGTTCCATCCAGTCCGCAGAAATCCATTGGTGGTCAACATACTATTAGGATTACTAAATACGCAATGAGAGAATGCCAGAATCATGTTGTTGATGCCAAAATCGCTTGGAGAATGGGACGTTTCTCGTAGAAGCCCACCGAGGAAAAGAACGCCATGTATGAACTTCCATCGCCCTGTGATTGAGCAAAACTTAGCATAACGAAGAGCTGGGTGATATCCCAACTCACAATCATTTTGTGAGGGAAACCTAGATCAAAAGGTGCGGCGCTTTCGATTTCTTTGACATGGTCATCAGTGAGATTAATAGTGAGAGCCTCAACATTGGCTTGTAGTTGTTCCACTTTTCGACCGCCAATAATAGGAAAAACGTAAGGGGCCTTCTTGAGGACGTACGCGATCGCCACTACGAGGATGCTCATCAGCAGAGTTTCCTGACTGGTGAATTGGGAGCCTTACCAGCACCAAGATGCTTCGTCCCGACCTCCTTAGCAATCTTGTCTAAGATAGCCGACATCGCTTTTTCTTCGGCTGAGCGCTCCCACTGTCCGTTGGACGAGAAGAACGTGCGCCCATTCTCTCCGGTCTCGCGGCGGCGCTGCTCTTCTTCGTCAGAGCGCAATTTTCCGCCGGCAAGGACACCCCAAGGAGCGATCGCCATTCCTAACAAATCGTCCATCATCTATTTCAGCGGTGCTAGCAAAATGTGTACCTTCTTCACGAGCCATGGGAATGATATCGCGCTCGAAGTCCCGCGCCATCACGTTCCATTGACCTTGATATATCACAAAGGGCGTCTTGCCGGTGTACTTCGCATACGTATTTGCTTTGGCCACAATCCACGCTGGGGTGTCCGAGATTCCCTGGTCTCGAATCAGCGCCATGCAACGACATGATGATCATCAAGAGGAGGCGTACGAGATACAAAACCTTCCCTCGCAAGACCAAGTTGTGTAGCCCATCCATAACCTCCTCGATGGAGGTTGCATGATCCCACCAATGGATATATAGGACGTCGATGTAGGACGTACGAAGGTTCTTCAAGGAGGCCTCAACGGAAGCGTACATATTCTTGATATTATTGCCAGCGTAGTTGACCTGGATCTTGATGCTACGGTCTGCTGTCTTGTATGGCGTCGTATACTAACTCACCAAGTTCAAGCAACGCAAGTGGAGGAGGCCCAATCGCTACATACCTTGGTCGCAATGACAAGTTGCTCTCGAATGCCACGCTTTTCGGCCCATTCGCCGATGAATTTTTCGGAAGATTCATCTTGACTGTGATAAAATATGTGATCAGTGAGTTATACAAAAGTACAAAGAGGCATCCACTCAACTAGCTCCCAGCAGTGTCAATGAAGTTCCCTCCCATATCATAATAGGCGTCTAGGAGCTTGAAACTGCTCTCTTTATCCATAGAACCCATGCCGTACTTGGCCCATGAGTCACCGATGCTTCCAGCGCCGAGTTGAATGGGCGAGACATGGAGGCCCGAGCGAGCAGAGAGCTTTCTGTAGCGGGCGAGGGCAGAAGGTGGAGGTGGGGCTGGTGTGAGGAAGCTCATTCTGTCTGATATCGTCTGCTACTCACATTGAATGTCTTGCTGGATTATATAGGTACGACGCACACTTCTCAGGGACTCAAAGCGCTCAAGACTTGGAGATGACAGAGCCCGTACTAGGATGTGATGCTTTGTCGATGCTGACAGAGAAAACCCATGGATATCCCGATTTCTCGGTACTGGGGTGCCATGCTTGGTCAGCGCTGTATAAAGGTCTAGCTTAAGGGAATTGGGAATCGGATGGCGGTGTGCAGTGAAAAGCTCAGCGCAAGTCAGGAGCCAAGACGTACCGGTGCCATGGGCGCTTGTTTTACACTCACTTACATCCTAGATGACGGAGTTACAAAGTTGGTGCGAAGGGTACGATTTTTGGACAAATATTCGATTACTGGTAGTATCCACATATATAGACCGACATTCCTAATTACAGGCCCAACGACGAATATCAGGTCGCAGATGCAGTTACAGCCTGAAGAATGGGTCGTTTCTCGTAGAATCCGACCGAGCTTAAAAATGGCATGTAGGATGTTCCATCGCCCTAATCCAGACAATATTTGAGCTACTGGATGGAGGATAGAGCTTAGGGCACATGGACTTACAAATATCTTGTTAGGGAAGCCGGGGTCGAAAGGGACAGCGCTTTCGATTTCCTTCATGTGATCATCCGTGAGACTGATGGTGAGTGCTTCAACATTGGCTTCGAGCTGTTCGACTTTGCGTCCGCCGATGATGGGGAAGACATAGGGCGTCTTCTTGAGAACATACGCAATGGCCACTGATGGTCACGTTAATATGGGGATATCTTCCAGAAACGGATGCCCGCAAAATGCTTACCGGCGCCAATATTTGTCGTCCCAACTTCCTTCGCAATCTTGTCTAGGACACTGGACATCGCTTTCTCGTCGGGCGACCGCTCCCATCCGTTAGGCGAGAAGAAAGTGCGTCCATTCTCTCCTGTTTCGCGGCGACGTTTCTCTTCTTCGTCTGAGCGGAGCTTTCCGCCGGCAAGGACACCCCAAGGGGCCAGGGCCATTCCTATAATTATAATGGGTGAGAACTTGGCAAAAGGATAAGAGAGTGCAGGAGAAACCTTCTTCCCGAGCCATTGGTATGATATCTCGCTCAAAGTCTCGAAGCATGACATTCCATTGGCCTTGATAGATAACGAAAGGTGTTTTCCCATTGTATTTGGCATAAGTGTTCGCTTTGGATACGATCCATGCGGGCGTATCCGAGATGCCCTGCTTCAGCGTTAGAAGTTGCCAAGCTTGCTTGTCGTTAAAGGACAAACCAAGTACAAGACTTTCCCTTGGAGGACTAAGTTATGGAGTCCATCCATGACCTCTTCGATCGATGTCGCATAATCCCACCAATGGATGTATAGGATGTCGATATAGGTTGTACGGAGTTTCTTCAAAGACGCCTCGACGGAAGCGTACATGTTCTTGATATTATTGCCAGCGTAGTTGACTTGAATTTTGATGTCACGATTCGCGGTCTTGTATGGGGTGGTGTACTGACGCGGAAAGGTAAGTTATCGCAAGCTAGGTATTGAACACAAATCAAACTGGCGAGCCTTAGTTGCAATCACAAGTTGTTCACGGATGCCACGCTGCTCGGCCCATTCACCGATAAATTTCTCGGAAGTTTCTTCCTGACTAGTGCAAGGGGATTGAATAAGCGTCCACGCAGCGATAAGTGAGGAAGAAACGGCTTAACTAGTTACCAGCGGTGTCAATGAAGTTTCCACCCATCTCATAGTAGGCATCCAGGAGTTTGAAACTGCTCTCCTTATCCATAGAACCCATACCATATTGGGCCCATTGGTCGCCGATGCTCATGGCGCCGAGCTGGATAGGGGATACATGAAGACCTGAGCGAGCCGAGAGTTTCCTGTAACGAGCAAGGGCGGAAGGTGGGGGTGGTGCCTTTGTAAGGAGACTCATTGTGAACGGAGGTGGGATGTTTATTATGCTTCGTGGTAGACCAGCAAGAGGGACCTATTTATACGGGATTTCAAGCTACGCGAGTGCTTACATTGCATGTCTGTGTCAATGGCTGGTTGCGCACCAGTGGGGTTGCGGGGGAAAGTTGCCGAATGTCGAGTCGCCGGGGCGACGCGCGTCCTACGGGTTCAGCTGACTGAGGCCTGCAGAGATACCGATATCCCAGGAAGCACCGTTCTTGATAAGCACCGTAGAGAGACATACGGCAGCGTACGTCAATTGACATGCACGTTTCCGAAAATTAGGGACGATCAAATCATGGGATAAATTAGAGAGTGGCGCTTGTTCGAGTCAAATTTACTTCCCAGTTGCCACATACCATTCTTCAACAAGGTCGCGAAGAAAGTCTACACATGGCGAGACAGTAGCCCAAGCATAGTGTAATGAAGGATTCTCGGGCCTCTTATTTTCATATCACTCGGATCAAGGACGCACTAACGGACTCGGAAGAGAACGGGGTTAGAGTTGGGATTCAAGGCGGGGAAGGCTTGTGACTCACATTACTCTGAGGTAAGGTATCTGACTGCTCAGGAATGTGATTTGAACAGATGAACTTCCAAGCGGGCAAGCAGTTCCTTCCTATATGTACGTACAACAAAGAATAAACACGACACATTAGTGTGAACTAGGAATTCTAAGCAAAATTCGACAAAGCGTTAAATGAGCCATAGATAGTCGTGATAGGTCGTGAGAAGGTCGTGAAAAGGTCGTGAAAATCGTGAAGGATCGTGCAAGTTAATAAGTTAACGATAGTAGTCAGAAACAAAAGGTGGAGGGGTGGAAGGAAGAGGGGTGCCACAGAATGGTCGGAGGTGGATGGCTTTTATGAGGCGACAACCAGTTCGCCAGGACAAAGAGTGCGCTAGTTAAGACTGAAGAAAGCTTTCACTCTGCCCTCGTGGTCGGCCATTTGACCCAGGTTGAGCCGCCCGTCTTGACAGCACAGACGTGAGGTCATCGTGTGAACGGAAAAAATCATCATCCCCTTCGTACGGCGAGGAGGAGGCGTTTATCTACAACAAGTCTATCAGAAAGACAGAGGAGCAAATTGGGAACTGGCAACGCACCCATTGGCCGAGGACTTCGCCCACCCGAGAAGCCTCTTCGGGAGAAAAGTTACAGTCAGTGCCCTTCTCTGCATGAAGCCTCATCAACTCGCTCAGCGATCGCTTGTCACGCTTTGCATAGACCGGGCCACCGCTTGCCTCCCTCGCATGACCATTCTGCCCAGAACGGCGCGGCGTGGTGTCGTTCTCAACCGGAAATACAACGGAGTTTCGTGGGGTCATGATCGGAGCGGCACTGCTACTCGTTGATGCAGACATGGACGTATCGGATGGAGAGGGTCCATGCGTTGACGTTGGTTCTTCATCCATTGTCAAGGATCTGTCCCAGTCTTCGCTAAGCGAACCAGAAGAGTTGATCGATAGCGAGGACATGTTCAATTCAGGATGCTCAAGAGCCATTGCAGCGAGTACTGTACTGGAAGATGAGCAAGCCAGATGGAGTCGCACGTGGTCGTAAGTTGGCAACTGGAGGGAAAGACAGTTAACGTTCGCGACAAGTTTGTCAAGATGCAGCGATTTGGCTACTTACTGGTGACCTGAGTCCCAGTTGACCAGTTGAGGGGCCTTTCAAGCCAGTAAAAGGGTTCCGGGAGAAAACTTCAAGGAGATGGTGGTATGTGGGAAAGAGCGCGACGCGTCCAAATTCGATCAACAAAGCCAACCGCATCACGTGAGTATAGGGGCTCAGACTGGCGGTGGCTACGTTGCATCGCGTCCCTCACAATGAGAATCGCTGAGTGAAGTCATCGAATAGAAGATAAATAATGTCCGTATAGCCTAACGGTGTATACCAAGTGGTGTGTCAAGTTTCTACAAGCCTCAAGGTCACTGGAAGAGCTCAATCAACTTGAACTCGACCGAATTTTCCTGGGAAAGCACTGGAATTCGAGACGTGTTGCCAGTGATGAAAGGCAGAAATGAACAGGTATAGATACATATGTCGCTCGGAGAATGGATACAGGAATCTAGGAAGGGAGTCCGCGAGCGCTTCATGGGATTCAAGATGCGCCAGAAAGTGCTACGCGTGCGACGATCGGTTTCAATTGATCATCCTTTATATATGATGGAGTATTCTGGTTTCTAGAGATCTGAATCCCTAGCGTCTATTGACGGCGGATCAGTTAGAAGATACAAATGCACAGGATATGTGTGAGCTTACTAGTGTATCACCTCGCCGAAGGGCGATTTCTTGACCAGGTTGCACTTTGACATCGTTTATAAACGTTCCAAAGGGTGAATCAAGATCTCTGATATAAATCTAAGATAGAGAGAAAGTCGCCGTTAGTAACCGCTAATTTTACTTATTGGAGGTGAAGATGTGGGTTACGTACTTTTCCATTCTGGAACCAAACCTCTGCGTGCAGGGCACTGACAGACAAGGGAGAAACAGGCTCAGAGCTGCCTTCGACGCGTTTTACAGGGAATGTCCCATTGAGATTACTGGGCACAGGTGAAGACTTTTGCTGTAGACCACCTTGCTCGATTCCCAAAATCTCCTTCTTCCCAGAAGGAAGGGTGATGTATTTGGGAGGAAATGGGAAACTGCCCGCTGCTGGTGCGAGGTTGAGCGATGAAACATTTAGGACGCCGAGCATAGTATCTGATAAGATGAAATTGAGGCAAGACGAGAGACAAGACGAAAGTGGAGGGCGTTGGCGAAATAATAGACTGCCGGAGGAGGGGATGGTAGGCACGATGCTTTGGGAATGCCCAATATATAGCCTGAGCCCAAGGAAGGGTGCCTCTTCATACAGCCTTTGCGGTAGCTTTACTCGAGTAGTTTGTGCCCTATTCTTAAGAGGCCATCGACCATCGGAAAGTACTGAAAGAACCTACGAGCACCCACGGAAGCCATCATCTTAAGTCCACACGTGAGAGAATTGACCTACAAGATGTAATATACCGGAAGTCTCACCGTAAATCGGAGTAAGAAGCCTGATTCAAGCCTGATTCATGATTGACTGCATGCCCCTTCGTCTCCCTTCGTGGCCAAACTCACAGAGGACAGCCGGACGATGATGTCCGAAGACAACGGTTACACCTACTAAGTGAACGGTGAACTTCCGTTAAACGCCCATTTCGTTCACTCTTACCTTACCTTCGGGGATTGCCTCCCTGCAGGAGTGAGCAACTTGCAGTGCTTTGGGGAGTACGAAGGTTTTCTACGATGTTCGGTAAATGTGAATTGGGGTCCTCGTGACAGACAGAGTGTACATTTTCCCCAAGCGGAGAAACTCGCGATGGCAATGGCGGACGTGACTTCGAAGCATTTTTGGTGTAAACATGGCTCTTTCCAGAAATCTTGAATGTCATAGAGTCCGGCTTCCCCCTTCGGAAAGTTTGTTTCTGGAGGTTGGCAAGTCACATCCGACTCACACTGTAGGGAGAGCTCTATTGTTCAGTAATAGGACTTGGCAGACGTGAACACCTGGAATTCGGGGCGTAACCGAGGGCTATTCCCACCCACCATGGAAATACAAAGAAAGTGACGATTCCTTGATCAGAGCACATCGTATGTTACTTGAAGTTGAAACAGGCAGTTTGAAAGGGAGGTAACCAAGCCTTGTTCTTTTAGAGGGGAGCTGGTTTTAAAATATATAACATCGGTCGTGTATCAAACCCGAGGTAATACTAGATGGGGTCCATGCTTCTAGTAAAGTCTTACTGCATCGAAGATGAAGTTTGGTGACCTGAGTTAGGGGTTAGCGTCGATTCCATTGACAGATTCGAGGGTTGACTGACAAGTACATGTCTCCACTCGAACCGGAGATGACATTGATGACGAGCGTGTTCGTTCCCGAGACCAAGACGCCAGATGCTACCATAAGGACATCATGAATAAGTGCACAGAGACGGCATGAGAACGGAATACTTACGAATATTCACGGTGTACATTATGTTCTGACAAGGGAGAGAAACGTTTTGAAATTAGAAAGAGCAGTATAACATGGCTGGCACTCACGTTTCCTCGCCACTGGATTGGAATTGAGTTACGCTCATAAGGGCAATATGATAGAGGGAACTCACCGTTCCACGGGTTACTCCGCGACTGTTAGGTTGATTAGGGGCGGCAGGCTGAGGACCAGTCCAACTGTTGACAGTGACTTGTGGGCGTCCTCCTGCGAAAGCCAATGTTGTGCCAATCTGTAGCGTCCTAGCACCAAGCTGGTTCGAATTGAGGTTGAAGCGGACAGTGACAGGACCGATCGTCTATCCCTCCGTTAGCATACAACTTGCATCCCGCCAGACGTAAACTCAGAACTGACCTTGAAGATGGCCATGGGGAAACCGCTGATAGCTGAGCCAACCGTGAATGTGACTAGATCACAACCATAAAAATGCATCCGAAAGCCTTAGAACGAAAAGACTTACTTGGTCCCCAGTTGCTCATTCTGTTATCGCTTGGGCTAGAGATTTGAGCGCAAAGATCAGGACTGGGATTGCCGTAGCGAACGATGCCACATACTGAACTGTTTCAATCAGACTGCAACACCAAGGGGTCAGTCATCTGCAAGATCATGGGACAGAAAGAAGGAAAATACCCAGCATTCAAGAACCCACGGGGCGTGCCGTCGAAATCACCAATTTGCCAGATGGTAGATGGGTTCTAACAATTATGAGGATATTCACTACTCAGATGAACATACGACTCACAGATTCCGACCATGCAATATTGGAAGTACCAGTGCTACCACCGTTGACGTTCACTGACTGGGAAACGAGAGCGATCTCCACTTTGTAGACTATGGCAAGCCATCAGACAAAAGAGAGATCCAGAACAGTTCTAGACAAAACATACGCGTCATTGTGTAAGTGCCTGGTTTCATGTACGGCGAGACGAATTGTCCATTGGTTCCTACTCGGGTCCTTTGAAGTCTTCAGGAACACGGTAAACCAAGCTGATCTCAATGGGGCTTACCAGTATTGTGCGGCGGAATTACTCCAGCCGATCACTGCATACGCAAAGCCCGAAGGAAGCCCACTGACAGATCCAGTAAGGCGACCACGGTTACTTTGGGGGACCAGTCCGTTGATGGAGAATTGCTCCCAGAATTGTGTATCTAGGTAAGTAGTCGTTAATCATCTATCCATTGGCTGTGAATGGATGGTGGATCGCACTGATTGTGGAAGAAGGGGTTGAACCAGAGGTAAACCAGAGGGCATAGGGACCGTGCAGGCCCATTCGGAATGCTGGTAGGGAGGACTGTCAGAAAGCTTGGGTCGATTATGAAACAGTCATGACGAACACTCAGTTTGGGTATGCCCAGAATTCTTAGAAGAATTAGCTTATGAAGAAGGAGCGGCAAACCGTGGAAATACCATATCTAAGAAACAATTAAGCTTTGGTGAAGCGTCAATAACATGGGAACACTTACAGAAGTAGAGTTCTTGCTGGTCGCCTTACCAAAATGTGGAAGTCAGTTTGGGTAAGGATGCCGACGAAGGGACCGTATCATACCGCCTTGGTTGTTGATGTCGCGGAAGAAGGGTCCCCCCGATGCAGACTCGTAACCCGTACCAGGAATAATCATCCAGGCAGCGATGTTATTGCCACTGACACCGTGGATCTGGTCATCAATGAATTGGCGGGAAGAGTAGTCTGAGTGATGATGAGAATCAATGGATGAGTTTCATAGTGATGATCAGGGCGACTATACATTTAGAGCGCGTTTGACCGTTGACAAGGAAAACATCACTGCCTTCGATAGCTGATCCGCCTTGGATGTAGGATTGAGGATAGCCGTTAGGGAGCGTCGCACGATTCAGACGAGCGATGAAGCGAAGTTCGCCAACGGAAGGTTCGGCGGTGATACTGCGAAGAGAAACGGTCAAGACGAAGACATGACGAACACTGGTAAGCACGACTTACTAGGTTGCCATATGTATAGCGGGGTCATTGTATCTTGCAATGTAGTATCTGCGACGCGATTGAGTGTTTGCTACGTAGATCGAATAAACGGCTTACTGGGTCAGCGATCCAGCGACGCAGGTTATAACGATGTAGTTATTGGAGTTGCCACCTCGGAACCACGAGCATGACGCGCCAATCCCGGATGAGATATGACTACGCTTCGATTGATCTTGGGCTTGAATGCCATTGAAAAGCATAGACGTGATGTCACCAGAGGTTCGTTGGACTAGAAGGGATGTTAGACAGTGGCGCAAAGTGTACGACGATGTTACGAACCTGTGAAAACTAGACCAGCATTGGTATCGACGACATAGTTGCTCCCCGACTCCGTGAGCCCAAAGGCGGCCGAAGCGGAGGGGACGAGCGAAGTCAAGTACACAAGCGAGGCGAGTAGCAGTTTGAATACTAGCATCGTTGTGGGGTTACACAGATCAGGGTATGAAGTTTACCGGGCTTTTTATATGGTGATCTGAGAAGGTTTCGCCGAATCCTCGCGGCGGGTTACTCTCGGTACAGGTCATGCATGATCGCTAAGGTGCCTCCTGCAATTCAGAGACAACCATCACAAGGGTTAACCCTGGAAAATGCGATTGAGCGGACCGTTTGGCGGGAGAAAGAAGATGGGTTGACGGAGGCCAAGAAGGAAGAATCTTCGCGGTCTTCAAGTCCAGCGTATGCCAACCGTATATATATCACGGAATTACTCAGGAAAATCCGTGGCTTTGCAAAGAGGCGGCCCGCAAAGGAATGTCAGATTGACTTTGGATTGACTTCTGTGTGCAGGGCCACCGACAGCTGCTTTACCTTAGCGAGTGTCATCGCATATGCACACGGGTTCAATTTGTCACTGAGTCGCTGAGTCGAAGTTCGTATGTCGAATTTATGGCAAGCACTTGGTGATGAAGTTGTCACGAAGTTGTTGCAAGAAAGGTCACATTCCCTGTGACATGTGACGGCGCTGGGCAGAACAGGGGCAAGCGCTTAAATGTTTCTCCCAACCAGCAATTATGTCCTCCTCCTCGTCCTCGAGGCGTCATGCTCGCGTTGAACCCTCTTCGAAGCACAATCGTACCCAAAGTCAAGCCCAAAATGATCCCTTGGACCCACTGGAAATGATGCGAAGATGGAATGTCGGCGAAAGCGAACGATTGGCAAAGGAAAGAAGGTACGCACGGACCAACCTGCCTGTCCTCGTGTGACCCTTATGTACGCTGTTTCAGTTCATTTCATAGTGTGTATGCGCCAGACGAGTCACAGTGAGCATCAAAGAAGCTTTAATGTTTTGAGTTTTCTGACATGTCATCATCTCAGACGACGAGCGGGGTTAGTTGATGGTTTCCTTTGGCTGGCCGAGCGTATTTTCGTCGGTGCTCCGCCATCAATCCACAATTCCCAGTCATCTAGCTCTTCGCACTCCGCGGACACCTCTGCGGACGAGGACGGCGAGGAGGAAGAGCAACCCGTTGTCGATGTTGAGGAATTGCTACTCAAGACTAGCCAGGAACATGGTTGGCAGCGATGCCCTGCTCCTGGCTGTGGCTACATGATTGAATTGACGGAGGGATGTATGCGGGTGCGTTGCAGATGCGGGACGAAATTCTGCTATGGCTGTGGTGAACCTTGGAAGACTTGTCCTTGCCCACTTTGGGATGATGGCGCAGAGGAGGAAGTCCGACAGTCGTATGACGATGACGATGACCCATGGGAAGTCGTGGAAAGCACCGTTCCCAGTGACGAACAGTTGCACGACGAGACATCCGCGCCACCAACGCCCGTGCCGCCGCCTCCGCCCCCACGCCGTGAATACAAGATCCCATATTTCTTTGAGGAAGACGGAATTACTATGCCAGGCGGGTTGTTTACAATGGTCCCAACTAGAGAGGAGACACCATATCAACTTGAAGAAGAATTCATCGAGGAATTGCCCAATATTCCCAATGAGTCTCGCGCCTTATCCCCTGCGTCCTCTGGGTTTGGCGACGATGCCCTTGAATCCAACGCAGACGAATCTGAAATGATCATCCTTGATTCTCCCCTCGCCACCGAACCGGTAACAGAACCTGGCTCCGACCTTGCTCAGTCAAACAGCCCGAATTCCGAGCGCCCGCCTCGTTACAAAACCATCGACCCCGTCAGAGGGCCCGCTTTCCCGGTCCCCGATCCATCCAACTCGACGAACTTTGCGGACTATGGTTATGGGGGTCTTCTAGACGGCAAATCTCCGTTCGAGGCATACGAACAAGGCCATGTGGACTCCGTGGACTCCGATCCTGCGTCACTCGAACCGCAACCCTCCGCAAGTGACCCGGAACGCTCCCTCCTTGGTCCCTCGATAAGGCGCACAGGTACCCCTAAACGCGTCATGGAGAATCATCAGGACCATGAAACAATGACAACTATCAGACGGGGAGCTCGTACCCGTTTTTCCATCGGCGGCGAACAGGATTTATTCCCAAAAGACGTGCCTCCACGAAGTGAGTCAGTTCTCAGTCCTCCCGAGGATCAAGCTCGTATGGACGCCATTCGTGGCAACGTCAAGAATAAGGGCAAGAACAAAAACAAGAACGCACCTCATGGAAAGAATCCAAGCGTTTCTACACCATCACCTGCTTCGACCAATGCTTCGCCTGCAACTAGCAAGAGCCCATGGGGAGCTCCGTCTGCTGCTCCGTCCCCCGCCGTGACAAAGCCCTCCCCTTGGGGTAAGCCATCGGAAGCAACAAATACGACCTCTCGGAATTCTCGTCCGTCTACACCTCTATCAAGTCATTCACGAAACCCATCAGCCTCAGCGACTCAGAGCAACACACCTGAAATCCCTCCTTCTTTCCCTATCCCTGTCACCGCACCCGCACCCGAACCAGAATCAGAATCATTGCCGGAACCAACACCAGAGCCTAGCGCCGTCGACGAGCCGCTTCTGGTTGATTCTTGGAATGGAAATGGCGCTGCAGAGGGTCGTGAGACCGATTACCTGAATCCCGTCCGAAGCGAAACCCTCCCACCCTATGAAGACCCGTTCTCCTCTAACTCTCCAGAGAAGCAGTTCAATGAATACATTGAAGACACCAATGGAAACGTTGAAACCTCTGTTGAGAACGAAAACTCTACTGAGAACGTCGACACCACGCCTCCCACACACAGCGACATCCCCGCCTCCGATACTCATGTTGACTCTCCCAATCCAAATGATGAAGTCAAGAATAGCGAAACCCCAGTACTGCCACCTCTACCCGACACTCCCCAGCTTATCGACTTCGGCGCTGATACCTCCAAAGCCAACGAAGAACCTCTAGCGACCGAGACTACCAAACCTGAAGCTACCTCTCCCGATCCCTCGCAATCGCCCGAAGCAGAGACACTCACATCTCCTGAGATACCATCTGCTGTCAAGGAGGACAACGACGAGGACAAGGATGGTTTCGGCCCTGTGTTGAAGAAAAAGCGACGAGGCAAAAAGAAGTAGAATGTTGGCCATGTGACCGTCAATGACTCCCTCACTCTCCCCTTCCCTGTATATCTCCTCTCTATCGTCCATCTGTAAAATAGGTCATCCTCACTGTATATACATACGTACCTCTCCCTAGCTTTCCCTTTTGCTATCGTTGCTAATCTCTTACGCTATCATATGGAATATGTCACCATGTCCGTCTTTACACTTCGACTACGTTTCTTTCTGATTCATACCTAGTAAGTGTCTGCTCCGTCACCCTCAACGCGTTCTTCGCCGTAATGGGGACGACCAAGAGAACGTATGGACCGTCCCGTTGACGTTGTTGTACATACCTCCTCCGAAGTAGGCATGACGGCCGTTGCTGGGACCTGGGAACATGGACTCCCTAACACCGTGCGTCCTGATATTCGGTATTGCATCTACGTCTTCAAGAGTCTCCTCTGCTGAATACCACACTTCGTCTTCGTCGTCTACCGTAGAACCTTCAAAACCGCCAGGAACTGATCGATGAGACCCTCCGCTACTACTGCGCCGAGTCATTCCCGGTGCTCGAACCCCACTAGTGGGGGCAATATTTTCAGAAGAATCGTCGGCGCGTTCTTGGGCGAAATAAACCGAGATCATCCCATTCCCCGAGCGCAAGCTCAGTTCATCCAGATTCATTCCAACACCATGCTCTGTATGCCCATCATACGAGTAATCACCTAAATCGCCGATGAACCCTTCTTGTCTGCCTCCTTCTTCAGACAGGACGATTAGATCTCGCTTGACTTCACGAGATAGACGGATCGTGCCATTACCGCTTTCTAAAGAGACAGTACCATGGAAAGAGCGGGGGATGTAGACGGAGACACTACCGTTCGAAGACACCGCCGAAAGGCGGAATGGTGGTCTTGGTGTCGTCGGTGCCTATGGCTTAATGTATTAGCATGAAGGTCGGTTAATTATTGTAGGAGACCAACGTACAATACGAGCCTGGACGGAGCCATTGTCGGTTCGGAGGTAGAGTGATGCCTTTAGTCTCTGCGTGCTTCCATTATTCGGTAATGCCAGCCCAACATTGATACAGATCGATCCATTTTGTGTTTCTGCCTCCATGCTATTCCTAGCGTTCGCAGGTACGCTAGCAGCGACGTCAGACAATAAGGATTGTGGGATCCGAAGGGTAGGATCTATTCTATACGCAGAGTTGATAGACTGATTCCCAGTCCTAACGTATAGATGATTGGTAGGGTTTCCTGCGCTAGTCAAAGCAGGGAAGATCGAGTCATTTCCCGGGCCAGTAGAGGTCACTCTTGGACCTCGAGAGTAATAGTTTCCTGTGTGAGTTGACGAGTAGTGATATCCATCACCGTAGGACTGTTGCATTGCGCTACGAATGAGCTTGGGAGACAATCGAGAACAACCAAATTATCATACCGAGTAGGTGAAAGTATTTCCACGATGATCGCTGGTATAGATGTTGTGTTGATTTCCATCGCAGACGTTGACGATCCCAGTGCCATGATTGTATGCTCGATACCATGACATGTTCCACAGGTGGAGAGAATGTCGAAGTTCAGGCGAAGGAGCGGTCGTAAGCTGCGCAGCCCCACGATACTTCGCCTTTATGTATGCGAACACCTAGAAGCCTCTTTATGGGTTCGAGATAGCGCCTCGTGGTCACTGCTTGGGGCGCCTGGCCACGCATTTGTTGGCTTCATGAGTAATGGGAACGTAAAATGCGGAGATGAACTACTACTATTGTCTATAGGCATCAATCGTCATAACGCACAAAAGAAAACAAAGAAAAGCTCGGGCCAAGCGAGCTGAGCAAAACAGTACCAAGTCGTTCAGGGGTAAAGGGGTGCATTGGATGGTCATAAATCGCTGAAAGTCTCAAATGCGGATCGTACATGCCGTAGCCCGAGTTAATTATAAGCCGGAGGCAGTTTCAACTGAAACGAGCCAAACCCAGAAGGATGGATCAACGTTCTCCGTTGCCTTTGGTGCCCCAATTCAGGCGTTTGCGATGGCTCTTCCAAACACTATGTCAAACGTCCCTCTCAAATTCGAATTTAATTCTTCTTCACTCAAGCACATTTCAAGTAAGAAAATTCACTGTGTTTCAGGGCATCTTTCAACATCACGCTACGTTTGGGAGGAACTATTGGTTGCCTTGCCACTTGTTATAAGCCTCGGCCTGCGCTGTAGCTTAAGGGGAATTGGTTTCAATGAAAGAATGCCCTAAAATGACGCGTCAACTTTACCTTTGACCCCCAATTTGGCCCAAGCATTTGCGATGGCTTCGCCCGAATCCTCGCTCGCAATCTGGTTCGCGGGTACCTTACCAACTTTGTCAGCGGCTGCGACGACATTCTTAGCGCTTTCATTCAAAGAAGCTGAATCGAATGTTAGAACACGTTGGTAGGATAATAATCAAGCAGACCCTCACATTGCATCGAAGTAAACACTTGGGCGGCGGGAGAAAGATACTGAAGTGCATCGTCGACGCTGTCCTGATAGTGCGGGGAATTAGATGGGTACGACGTGTACTACTGAGTTCGATATACACTGACCTTCACTGGATGGGAACCAGGAAGAGCGCTTTTCATGAGTTTTTGTCCTTCCTGAGCTTTGGCCGCGCCCTGGTTATAGGCTTGGGCGACATTTCCCGCCTTGGTTGCGACTTCGGTGAGCTTGCTAGCAATAG
Source organism: Pleurotus salmoneostramineus (assembly GCA_002583695.1). Taxonomy (NCBI): domain Eukaryota; kingdom Fungi; phylum Basidiomycota; class Agaricomycetes; order Agaricales; family Pleurotaceae; genus Pleurotus; species Pleurotus salmoneostramineus. The sequence goes on from BEWF01000197.1 coordinate 140,434, forward strand.
ATTTTGCAAGTTCTTTGGCACTAGCACTATCATTGGCTTGGATGGCCTTATACAACGCCGGGTAAGCTGTCTGTCGAAAGTTCAGTTATGAATGCCGTCGTAACCGAAGTAGTCGATATGAGGAACAAATATCATACCTCTGCTTCTTTACAGAACTTGGCAAGACTAGCGGAGGGGCTTTCTTTGGTAGTTTGGGAGACGGCGCTTTTGTAAGACTCTTGCGAAGTAGCCTGAAATTGGGCGGCAGACTGAAGGATGGTCGAGGTTAAGACACGCCACCAACGTCACTATCGAGAGGCTCACCTTGTCCTCTTGCGGTAGTTCCTTGGCTCTGTAGAAGAGAATGAGTAACAGTCAGTCTCGTGCGAAATCTCCACTCACTTCTCAGTGGCAGTCATGAGGTTCCCCAAAGAGTTGCGGCCGATGGGGTAGATGTCATTGCTGAGAGGAGGGAGGGGGCTGAGAGTGAGGGACATGTTTGGTAAGTCGCTAAACAGATACGAAACGAAGGGGGACTGTTGAACTTGACGAAGCATACTACTAGTCTGCATTTCCGTTTTATACCCAGTCTTTGTGTTTCGCGCGCGGGATGTAAGGCTTTCGGTCAAAGGAAGGTATTCGATTCGTTCCAAAAACAACGCACATCCCCAAGGGTCTCGGTATTTCTGAGATGGGATTCGAATTCGAATGGAAGCAATCAATTATCATGGGGAAGCTTTTGGGCGTAGCGTCTCGGAGACATTTTCTGGAAGACAGTAGATGAAAAAACGCGTGTAACGTGTAACTTCTTGAAGTGTCCTGGACTCTGGAAAGGTTTGCTTTCGTTGGGCCCAGAGTTTACATCTGGGGTGTGTCTTCCGGGCTTGTGTTCCAGGCTAATCTTCCGTAGACGGACGACGACGATCTCCCTGAAACGTGATGTCAGGTGTAAACTCTAAGTCGAGTGAAGAATCTCTATTGTTTGGTGGGAGAAGTTCCCCACATCCAGCCATGTGGAACTTGTGGAAGTAACCTACGTGGAGTTGTACGTGCCTGGATGTCGGATGTTTGATGGAACACTCGTCGCCGTTGAATTTGCAGGTTGCTTGTGGTTGGCCGTGGGACGTACTTCTAAGATCTACGAATACCGCACTTGGGAAAGACTGAACCCAGGCCTTCATCTTGGGAACATCAATCATCAATTCGAGATTTGAGGGGCTTGCAAGTTAAAGTGACACAGATGTGTTCCTCAAAGTGTTCGAAGGCATCCAACCTGGCTATTGATAGCTGTTAGTAGTGGTCACAAGCACATAGTGTGTATGCTGTCTCAGGAACTTTCGACCCAAGTGCCGTGAAATCCATACGGAAATACCGTTTCCATCTCAGCCCTAGCCAACTCTGACATATCCTTCGAATCCAGTATCACGAGCATGCTCTTTTGGGCCTCTGCATCGAGAACGACTGTTAGAATGACTCCGCTGTCTTCGTTCGAGGGGTCATTCATTTCTTGGGTTGGCTTCGGCACGAAAATAGGTTCGCCAACAGTGTAACCGGGCGCACCCCACATCTTGTGCTCAAGCTTAGGTTGTGACATGTCAAGTTTGACAATCTTGTCGGCGAGAACACCTGGTGTTGTTCTACTGATCCCGTAGCTGTGAAGGCCCAGGTCTTAGATTCTTGTGGACAATGATAGGAGCTGCGAAGCTTACGCGTATCTATATGGTTTGTGAGAGAACAAAGGGTTGATGGTCGGCAGTTCGATGCAGTATTCTTGGGGGATGGTGAAAGAAACTACGGCTTCTCCAGATGTCCCACTTGAGGCAACATTCGGAAGGACGAAGCGTCTAGCATGGCCCATGATCATGGGGTGGTGACCATCCATGTTCCTGAGATTTTCGAGGTAGAGAGCATCGATGACAGAAAGATCGTCGTAAACGGAAATGTCAATGATGATGTTGTCATCATCGTCGAATGCATTTAGAAGGTGGAAAGCAAAGAATGGGGGAGCCTTCGAACATCGAGACATGGATAAGCTGTCGACCTTGCCGAAATGAGGGGACTTACCTGATATCGTGAGACTACCCCGCCTTGATGACGATCAATCACATAAAAGAATGTCTTCCTGTCGAAGTTCCAAGGCTTTATTGAGGACGCGATGTTTCCTTGAAGTGGTATACTAAGGCCACCACTGAAAGAGGAAGACACATGAGCGAGAATAGCCAGTGACACAAGGGACATACAATGAGTAGTCAGCCTGCCAAACACACAAAACCAAGTATTTCTCGGTCATTGCGAACGAATGGAGGTATGCAGCCGGGGCGTCGTCGATCTCGGCCAGGACATCAACTTGACATCCATTGTCGGCAGTTTCTGGCAGTGGTCTGAGCCTGAAGACTTTGTATACCGTCTGGCTTGCGAATGAAAGAACAAAATTATAGAAATCACCCGAGTGTTGGTCACGACACGAGTGCGCGGCGCTCATAGGTCCCTCGAGACGGGGGTCCAGAGCAGAGTAGGAAGTTATTTGTATGGGTTCCAACGAATTTGCATCAATGAGCTGGAGGACATTGGCATCGGTTTTGGCCATCAACGTTGGTATACGTGATGGAAATCCAGGCATATTTTGGGTCAGTGTGACGGCGGCGTTCACGCCGTCTGGTGCGCGGTCTTCTTCGGGGATGCCTGGGGTGAAAAGGGTGAAAAACTTCGAAAAAATACTTTGACAGGGATCCTTTTCTCCAAAGGTGACGCCAGGGATACGAGCCTTCTGACAGATGAACTTCTGAAGGCTGGTGGTGGATGAACGGCTCTGGTAGGTGACCAAACCGCCCTCGTGGATACGAAAGTGGTGATTCATCCCAAGACCATCGAACCAGTGTGCCACATCGATATTTTTCACCGTCGACGGCGACGACGACGATTGCTCAATGGGCACACGGAAGGTACCAGGACCTGTTCTGAAGAGAGAGCCTGTCAACCAAGTGGGAATCTGACCCTTGACGCGAAGTGAAATAGGGTGAAGCTGTTCAGCGACATTCTCAAAGACAATAGCGTGTGGTAGGGCGCGGCGATACATTGGGGTGTAGTTCAGCACTAGGAAGTTAGTGGAAAGTTTGGGGGGAGGTAGCAAGAATGAATGTTGAGCCAGGCTCGACCCGAGGCATACTTCCAAAGCTAAAGCTTGTCCTAAGTGCTGCGAAGGTCACTCCATGAACACGATTTGCAAGCGGAACTTGAAGTGACCCTGAAGTGACCCCAGATTCAGTGCCCCAGATGCAACAGATCCCGACATGGGCGCTTCCCACAGTAGACCCTTCTGAGACTGACGACCACCACAGTCAGTTATATCTTTCTTCTATCTGACAATGACTCCTCCAAATCTCCACTCTGCATTTTCGCTATGCAGTCTTTACCTCCTAGCTATGCTAACCCGGACCCTCGAGCCACGGCCATCGTCGGTACGAAATGTTGTTTCCTGAACCTTCACCACCTGTCCAAACCACGTTCTCTTCTTAGGAATGTCCATCTTTGCCCCGGGAGGTGCACCTCACGGGATAGACTTTGAAGATTTCTACGTTTTTCTGAAGAATCGTGGTTCTGGCATCGTGCTCGTCCCAAGCGACCGTTGGAATGCCGACGCCTTCCATGGTCAAGGCCCTGGTAAAATCTGTACGGTACGCAATGCCTCCCTCCTACACGGTTTACGGATGTGCTCAAACGTTTCTTAGACAAAAGGTGGCTACATCGCGGATTTTTCTAGCGGTGATCTCCAGGAGTTTGGTATCACCCCAACAGAAAGCTCGCAGGTCATGGCCTCTCAAACGGCTTTGTAAGTCTTACTACGTGCCTCAACACCGGATATACCTCAATATCAGCTCTTCATAGGCTCCACCAAGCATTCAATGCCTTACGTCGTAGTGGTATCGACTACCGGGGCACAAATACAGGCGTATATGTTGGATGTGGTAAGCGCTATGAAGAGATCTTGCGCGTTACGTCGGGAAAACTAATTACCGCACTTAGCATACGGATCGTATCCAATCGACATAACCCAAGTTGGTCGTAAGTATTCGAACCCCCTACTCGGTGACATATACATACCTGTTCACAGCATACTACATGACTGGAACTTCGGTGTCTATCTATGCCAACAGGGTCAATTACGTGTTTGATCTCCTTGGACCATCCATGCCAGTGGACACTGCCTGCTCGTCCTCGTTAACGGCAATGCATCTGGCTATCCAGGCCATCCGCAATGGCGAGTGCGATCAAGCAGTTGTTGCCGGGGTCAACTTCATCCCTGGCCCTCTTGAAACAGCAGCGTTCAGTCAACTCGGCGTCCTCAGTCCTGATGGTATATCAAAGGCGTTTGACCAGGATGCCAATGGGTATGCAAGGAGCGATATAGGTGTGTATCTCTTGTTTTCAAACAGCGACTCAAATTTTCCTAATGATCACCTTTTCTCTCTAGCTAGCGCTGTGGTAATCATGCGTCATGACCTGGCTGTGCTGCGCCGACACCGAATTCACGCAACAATCACTGGTACCGCGTTGACATCATGTGGCTCCATCATGGGATCACTCACCACTCCAAGTGCCGAGGCTCAAATACGAGCTATACGCGCTGCGTACAAGGACGCCAACCTGCAACCTTACCAAGCCGATTTCGTTGAGCTTCATGGTACCGGAACCGTTGTAGGGGATTCGATAGAAGCAAATGCTGCTGGCTCCATCTTCTCCGATGGTCGCAATGGTCGTGATATCATCATCGGCTCAGTGAAAAGTAATGTAGGCCACGGTGAAATGGGGTAAGATTAAACGTATCTCTGTACACCTATCCTCACCCTGTTCCGCTCAGCGCGTATATGAGCTCCCTGGTAAAGGTCAGCCCCTAGTTTGGCCTTTGTACCCATGCTCATCGCATTGTTGTAGGTCGTGATGATGTTGGAGCGGAAAGAAGTCCTTCCGAATGGATACTTCGAACAACCTTCAAGCAAAATCGATTTTAAGCGATATAACCTACGCGTCCCTGTTGCTGTTGAGCCGTTTTTGGCCGGTGATTCACGGTTAGGGTTGATTGCCTCTATCTCGAGCTTCGGTTTTGGCGGTAAGTCTTCGCTTCATCAATGATCGGCTGCATGTAACGCTATGTCATGCGTCAGGTTCATGTGGGCATACCGTGCTGCGTCACCACGAACCACGCCCAAGCGACGAAAATCCTGCCTTGATCCGCGGGCCTTTTCTTTTCGCCATTGGTACGTATGCATTATCATCCCGTTGCTATCCCCTCTCACTTGAGTGCAACGCAGGTGGACTCTCACCGCGAGCTTGCAGAGTTTTTGTCGAAGCTTACAAAGACCAACATCGCGAGACACCGCCGTTAGCTCTCTCCGAACATCTGGGAAACCAGGCACGTCACATGCCCTGGCGCACTTACGCTGTCGCAGACTCTTTAGACTCTGCCGTATTCCCCGATCCTGTTCTTGTGTCCAAGCGCCCCAACCCTCTTGCCTTCTGTTTCTCAGGTCAAGGCCCTCAACACTGGCAGCAAGGAAGACAGCTCTTCGCTACCTTCAAAGTTTTTCGTGACAAAATCTTAGAATGTGACGGCGTGTATGCGCAGTATACGGGAAATTCTTTCCTTGTCGAGACAGGTCTCTTCGTCTCAGACAGCCACGAAAACCATCTCGCTTCGTTGTCTGTATGGAAATCAAGCGTGACTTGTATCAGCATCAACTTCTTCCAGATCGCCCTCTTCGATCTTCTCGTGTCGACCGGTATCCAGCCTTCGGTGGTGATTGGACACTCGGTCGGGGAGGCCTCTGTTTTCTATGCGTCGGGTGCGATGCCTCTTGACGTTGAGTAGCTAGCTCCTCTTGAACCAAAATGCAAGACTGATGTCTCCCAATGATAGATGGCTATTAAAATATCGATAGCTCGTGGGCGGGCTCTCGATACAACGTCCGGCGCCGGTGGATCCATGGTTGCCGTTTCTGGATGCAATGAGACTGATCTGCGTTACTACATACAGGCTGTATCCTCAATGCTAGGGGATCCCCCTGAGACCGAAGATTTTCTCGAATTGGCAACATATAATAGCTCTACTGACTTCGCAGTGTCTGGTTCTGAGAAACTCGTTGACATGCTCATCGATCTCCTCCGCCGCTGGGTACCCCAGGCTGTTGTGCGCAAACTTCGTGTAGGAACCGCGCCACACTCCTCTATGATCGATCGATGCGAAGCTAGCTATCGCGCTGAGGTACAGGTCATCTTTGATGAATACTCGGGGCGTGCGCCTTTCGTCCCAAAGATCCCTACTGTATCTACGGTCTCGGCTCGATTTGTCGACGAAGGATACTCTGTGGAGTACATTTGGAAGAACCTTCGGCAGCCAGTTCACTTCTCACATGCCATTCCGAACATTGTCGGCCGTTTCGGAGAAGCTACTACGTTCTTGGAGATTTCCCCGCACCCAGTGCTTTCTCAGGTCTTTACCAAGTATCATTAGCATGAGCCCTACTGACAAGTTACCTAGTATCTCAAGAACATGGGTGTTTGTGACTCCCTTCCATCTAGTCGTCGACCCACACGCTCCGATGCCTTTGTTGAAGTCTCCACTCTGTATACCACCTTGGGCCAGTTACTGACTTACGGTATCAACTCAGTAAGTATCAAACACTACAACTAATAGTTTCCTGTCGTGTTGATTCATCGCAGCTAAATTTCTCAATCATGACTGGATGTCCAACGCCTGAGGTCAAAGAGGTCCCCTATCCATTTCAAAGGAAGGTATACCCTGTCGGAAGAAAGGAGCCGTCCTATCTCGTCAATCTCCTCTCCAAGGAACCCCCGCTTAACTCTTTGCGTCTGCGAATCAGCCCTGAATTGCCTGAACCATGGATGGCCGACCATGTCATTGACCACTCTGTAATGAGTTTTCCCGCACATTGTGTATTCCGCAATGTTGACTCTTCAATAGAACCTCATTCCCGCCGCTGCATATATAGAGATGGCGCTCGAGTTCCCTGGCGTGACCCATGTGTGGGATTGCTCCTTCCAAGCGGCGTATATCTTGGACGAGAAGGCCCCGCCAGCAACGCTAGAAGTTTCGACCATTGGTTCGGACTGGTGGGTCAAGTCTTCGTCCTCGCACCAATCCCCAGAAATAGATTCGGAATCAACGCGAGTCGGGCCAAAGTTCGACATTGTCCATGTATGCGGAAAGCTAGGATACACACCACCAGCCCTCGATAACTGTGCTCCACGCTTCATTAACGTAGAGGATGTACTGGCTCGATGTACACACACTTTTACCAGCGCAGATATCTACGCTGAAGTGGAGGGTCTCGCACAATTTGGGCCAGAGTAAACTTTAGGCGCCTCCCCTTTCCTCCCTCCTATTAATCTCCTTTATTCAGGTTTAGGCGCGTGAACAAAGTCCAACTCAACGACAAGGAGATCGTTTCCTTCATTCGTGGTCACGTAGACGGTCTCAATGCAAACGATTATGTATTCCATCCAGCGATCATGGATGCTGTCTTTCAGGTATGTTCTTGATCTTTCCCTTTTTTCTTCTTGTTGAGGTGATGTTCCCTTTAGTCTAACCTTGGGTGGTCTCTGGTATGCGCATTGTCTATAAAATTTCGCCAGTTATTAACCCGTCATTAGCTATATGATAAGGTCGATGTTGGAGGAAAAGTCAACAAACCTTTCTTTGTGCGTTGCCTAAATGCCATCTTGCTTGCCTCTTATAGTTCCTGCCTCTAGCTCCCTCATACGCTTAAACGCGCCTTTCGTAACTCTTCCTCCCCTGGGCCTTTGGTTCTTCCCCCAGAGTTTCTCTGTTACTCAGTCTTAGTGAAGTGGTCAGTGGACTTATGGGTGTCCAGCTGCTATGTCCTTGGGCAGCGGGGAGAAGTCTTGTTCACATTCGAAGGTTAGTTCTTCTGTGCACCTATTTGAACTTGGTTCATGATAATTTTGCAGAGCTAGAGCTACGTTCTGTACCCCAAAATCCTCAGTCGCCTAGAGACCGTTATGTTACCCACTGGCAGCCGATCTCTCTTCCGGCATCCAAGCTGAGTGGGACATTGTGTCATCCCACTCAAAGCCGGGATCTCGTCTCTCAGCTCCAAATGTTAGATCAGCTTTCGCTTCGCTTTATTCAGCAGACGAACAAGTGCGTTAATTCGCTTCCGTCTACTCTTATCTGAATCGTGATAGGTTGCTTCATCCCACGACGACCATGCCGCAAGCCCGACAACGGTACATCCAGTGGCTACTATCCAAGTCGGAGCATGCTTTATCTCGATCCGCCGCCAACCAACCGAACCGAACCAACGAAGAGGATTCCGGCCTTAGCTCCCTTGTTGAAATGACCCAGAGAGTTGGAATCGCCCACTTTGGTAAGTGAATTTTGCTCATCTATGTCTCCGCGCCAATTGCCCGTCACAGACATAATAGCGAATCCCATTCGAGCTGTTGAACTGCTTTTCCAAGATGATCTCATGGACCAGGTCTACCACCAACCTCCGTTCATTGGACCAATTTTCGATGAATTCACCAAGCATATCCTCTCGTTTGTCATGCACGCAAAACGTAGCGGGAAGCGTGTTTTGCGCCTTTTAGAAGTTGGTGCCGGGACAGGAAGACTCACGGAACTCCTGGGGAAGACGTTGCTGCAAGCGTCACTGGACCAAATCTACGTCGATTACTATTGCTCCGATGTTAGTATTTCCCTCGCCCAAGGTGCTATGGAGAAATCACCTTGGTCTCCGATCAGTCCTCTAGTTCTCGATCTTGACTTGCTTCTGGATGGTCAAGCAGCTGAGCGTGCCAGCTTCGACATTATTGTTGGGTTTGACGTGCTACATGCCACAATAAATATCCAAAGCACGTTGGCGTCGCTCTATGAACTTTTGGTTCCTGGAGGTCATATCGGGATCATCGAACTCGACGGCGAGTCCTTTTCAAAAGAAGTACCTGGATCCTTGTGTACGTTCATTAAATCTACCTCGCGCTCTATGGGTGTTAACCCTGAACGGTCTAGGGATGAATTTCGTCTTTGGGTCATTCCAACAATGGTTTGGTGTGTTGGATGACGATCCTCTTCGATCGCATTGTACATTGACGCTGGATGAGTGGAGAACAGCGCTGTCGCGAGCGAATTTTGACGACCTTCGGTTAGAGTTCTCAGAGGATAACCGGGATGCTGTCAGCCATATCTCTTTCTTTGCTCAACGCCCTCCACTTGCTCTCGGAACCCCATCCTCATCAGAATCCCCCCCCACCCCCAGCACTCCCGAGTCCTTACTACCGCTCTCACCCCTTGTATCGGACGCGAACTCAGCTGTTCCTCTCATATGGACCCCTGAACGTGATTTTGAATCCAGTCCCCCCATTTCCCCCGACCTACATAAGGAGAGCTTCCCTTCGCCTTCGCCAATTAATATCCCTTATCAGCAAATACCACCTACTCCTATCGAAACCACCATATATCGAGCGTACGCTGCCGATGATGAAATTCCATTAGTCCATTACTTGCGTTCTTTGGACGCATCCCAGCCGTACAAGTTGTGGTTGTACACCAGTACCGACCCCCCAAATATGACGCTGTGCGGGTTGGTCCGGACAATCCGTCATGAATTCCCAGCGTGGCGTATCCAACTTGCCTTGTTTCATCCTTCATGGTCGACGAGCAAGCAAGGTCTCTTCATCCGATCCTTTGATTTGTCACCGATGACATCAGAGATCGAAATCAAGGTTGACGAAGAAGGTGTTGTTTATTCGCCTCGGGTAGTCGCAGCTCCTGATCCTCCGGCGAACGAGCTCCGAGCTACAAATCCAATCGAGTTCAATGATGAAGCAGTGTGGAGATCGTTTCCCTCTTCGCTTGCAGCCGGCGATGTGGAAGTCGCTGTATCGTATATCAACCTAGCTTCAACCCTCCCAGGAACAGAATTTTCCGGAGTCATCACGGCCATAGGTCCCTCTGTTTCTGATAAAGTTGCTGGAACTCGGTGAGTTGTCACATACTGAGCATTCGCTGATCTTGAGGCACTGAAGTTCGCCCTCAGAGTCGCTGGGATTGCCCGCTGTCACCCTGGAACCACCATTGTCACCGCATTTTCGGATGTTGCTCTCCTCCCAGATGAGATCACGCTGCACATGGGCGCCGCGGTCATTGGTCGTCTTACTTTCATGGACGCGCTCAAAGATCTTATCCCCTCTACTTGCCCAAAGGTCTTGATCCACATCGGTCAACAGTTCGCATTGGCTAATTTGCTCATATGTACACTCCGTCGCCATGGCTCCGACATAATGATCACATCCTCTGAGAACCCGCCAGCCTACCTTTCAGCCCTGCCCAATGTTTACGCGTCTCAAGATGTCGAATTATGGTCTCGCAAGTCTCGACTTTGGTCGCCAGGTGGTGTACCCTGTGTTATAAACTTTGACCTCAGTCTTTCCAAAGAATCTACTCAACTCCTCTGTTATCGCGGGCGATACATCCAAATCGGAGGCACACTGCCATCTCCCTTGCCTGGGGGTCGAAGGTTCGCATGCCTTGACCTCAACGAAGTCATTGAATCCACTCCCGCTTCCCTTCCCGAGATTTCCTATGCATCAATATTTAGCTCCGGTATTGATCCCGACACTTGCTTAGAGATATATCCATTTTGTGCTCGAAACTTAGCTTATTCTCGGATTGGGGAATCCGGAGCATCGGCCGTTCTTCTGGACTTGAACACAGTTGGACCCGATTTACCGATTCTCAAGGGTGGTATCGTCAAAGGAACACATATTTTTGACCCTAGAAAGGCGTATCTCATCATTGGAGGGGTTGGAGGTTTGGGAGTCAAAATTGCGGAGTACATGGTCAGACATGGAGCCCGATATGTGGTTCTCACGTCACGATCTGGGGATAAGGTCAGTTTGTTCCTTTCCTTGACTAAGATCGGATTCATTGACTTTCGTTCAAGCTTTTCCGCGAAGGAAAAATGATTTTGGAGAAGAAGATTGTCAATTACCTGAGCTCTCTCCCGAACGTGACCTTACGACTTGAGGCAGTGGATTGTAACGACATCTGGGGGATGCGAAGGCTTTTCGCTAGTTTTGAACGCCCGCCCGCTGGCGTATTCTTTCTTCCGGCAGTGCTAAACGATCGGCCATTTATCCAGCTCGACCGAGAAGAATATTGGACCAGTGGTGCGTACTACCCCAGACAGAGGATAATATTACTTGATTAACGTATTCCCTCCAGTCTCTGATGTGAAAGTGAAGGGTTTACAGAGTCTTCTTGATGTCATACGTGTTGAGGAACTAGATTTTCTGGTCCTTGCAAGCTCGATGGCTACAATATGTGGCTCTCCAGGTAGCAAATCCCCCTCATCAACTGGTTCCACTCGTAGCTTATCAATGATCGATAGGCCAGGCAAACTACTCTGCCGCACAGACGTATATGGAAGCATTGGCGGCACAGATTCCAAATGCCGTCTCCATTGCGATACCGCCAATTGTACGTTCCATCCGAACGTTCATCACCCTGACTCATGTCTTCCAGATTGATGGTGGCATGTTTGTGCGAAACCTCCCCCAAGCTTCAAAGCATTCCGCGCTTGACAAGGTCAGAAATTGTCAATAATTACAACATTTCTGTTACAATTCCTCTTTCATAGTACAAGTCGATTGGTGTGGTGTCAAGACAAGTTGCGGAATATTGTATTGATGCCATTCGGTACCTCAAAACAGAGGACAAGATATCGACCTACATACCATCCGCGGACTGGAGAAAAGGCATTGAACGTACGTTTCCCACTTACTGACCATAATTATACCTGGCTCACAGTTAGCCCAGTTGGGGTCAGCTATCATCGTTCCCTGATGAAACATCTCCTACCTCGTGAGGGTTCGGATGCGGAGATGGCTCTGGCCGAACGCTCAATCTTAGCGGACTGCGCTACCATCCTTTCCCTCAATGCTAAGGATATCTCGGAAACTGTGCCCCTTTCAAGCTATGGGCTCGACTCATTGACTTCGATCCGACTGAGCGCGATTCTGGCATCTAAATTCGGAATCCATGTCACACAATTGCAGTTGCTTGGAACCCATATGACCGGTAGGAAGCTCTTCGTACCATCTGATTCCCGCCTAACGCCTCTTCCATATACCAGTCGAACGCCTCAATGCTCTTCATGATGAAAAACAAGTAACAATGAGATCACCATCTCAGGACGACTCGATAATGGACGGGGCTCAGATATCTGATAGTGCTGTTAACCCGGAGGATACCCTTGTTCGTCTCAATGGCTTACAGGTAGGGACGCCTTTGTTCATCCTCCATGGTGCTGGGGGTGGCGTGCGCGTCCTGCTAAAGCTCGCATCGGCGATGCGCTGCCCCGTTTACGGAATACAAGATACTCCCTACGCACCGATAAATGGATCCTTGAGTAACTTGTGCCATTTTTACCTCTTGCACATCCGACGAATTCAGCCGAATGGTCCGTATCGCATAGGAGGGTTCTCGTTTGGTTCGTCCTACCAAAGCCGCTTGCCATTTTTTGGAACTGACTGCGCTCTCTCAGGGACATGCTTGGCGATCGAGGTTGCTACCATTCTCAAGAACGAGGGTGAGGTCGTCGATACTTTGGTCATGTTGGACGGGGCACCTGCGATTTTTCAACACTCTGTGCGCACACAGTTGGCGGAAAGCTCGTTACAGGAGGACGTAAGCCTGATCATTGTCCCTATTGACCTTCTAAAGCTGATAAAAATAAATAGATCCTAGACGTAGTTCACGATATGGCGAACTGCGGTGTTCTTGACGATGCCGAGGAAGTTGCGCAGCAGTTTGAGCAGCATTTCAATGCCACTACAAACGGCTCAAACGGCCCATCATGGGTGCGGAGGTTTTGCACCGCTTATTCTTCTCATCTGCTGCTTGGGATTCGTGCCAGCCAAGAGATCGCGCACCGAGAGGCGGTTGGATTGCTAGGTGACGAATGGCCTTCCAAGCGCACTGTGTTGATCAAAGGATCAAGGGGTGTAGGATCCAAACCCTCTGCCACAGGGTTATCTGCCACCTTCGACCTCGAGCGGTATGCGCCAAGTGTGGAGGTATTTGAGGTTCCCGGCTCACATTTTGGGATGTTGAATCCTCAATCAGGCATTGCGATCATTCTGAATGGATTGTTGAAAGCATGAATTCGCGTCCCCAAACTTTGTGTCTATTTTACTGTCAATATATTGAGGAGCGAATAATTCCGCTTTTCGTAATGTCCGAGTCGCAATGAATCCCCAAACCTCCGATGCTCTCTTATTTAAACTCAATGGCTAGTACTATAGCGTATCAAAGAACGCGACGAAGAGATTGTTATCAACGGATATAAGTACAACATGACAATACGAGGCATGATAAGCTTGACCAGAGACATCGTTAGACATGAACTGCAAAAAGATCAAGAACGGACACCGATGAAATAAGTACAATTGCGAAAGAGAAAACATCACGATTACAGAGCAGACAACAAAACAAAGACCAATCCATGAGTATCCAAGAGAAAAGACAGCGACTGTGACAATCCAGTGAGAGAGAAAAGAACGAGAGAATACGTGCGACAAAGGAAAACCAGGAAGAAAGGGAAGGAAAGAAAGAGAATTTCGTGTATTTTTTGATGCAGACAAGAAAGTGACACAGCACTTTCGGCAGTCCAACTTCAAGCTGGTGTTCGACACCGCTTAAGCCTTCGCGAAGTGAAGCTTCCCAGCCCCACTGCCACTCTTATCCAGCTCGATACCCACCAACCTCGTCTTGCCACCAAGCCAATCCAGCCTCCGTACACCACCCTCCCATCCACCACCCATCTTGATGCACCTCTTCTCATACGCTCTCGTTACTTTTCGTTGAGACCGACTCCCATGACCCAATTGTTCCCATTCTTCTTGAGTAATCCGCGTGGAGAGGGTCGTGTGCAAGGCGTACAGTATGTCCAGGTTCGTGACGTATGTGGTGGCATCCGTCGAAGACGTGGATGATCCAGAGCCCCGTTTACCGCCATTCGATCCCCCATGGATATAAAACCTCGAGCCACTCGATTTCGACTTGCTGCCATTACCCGAAGACCCTGAAGACGAATGCGACGGGCTGACGACTACAGTCCACGGTAATTTATCCGACTTCAGGATAAGCCTCGAAGTGGTCGGAGGGTTGGTAGCAGGTTGGGCTAGGGCATCGGCGGATACCGCGAGGTTGGTAGTTCGATCAAGGACGGTGCGAGAGGAGGGCGTGAAGGTGGTGTCATAGGAAATGGGAGCATTATGAAGACGGCTGTAGGCCAGCATAGGATGTACGTGATAGCTGGTGCTGTTAGCCGATGATCCACGCGCATCGCCTTTGAAGGATACATGAGCATCTGACCAGGTAGAAGGCGTGAGTGAGTATAAGCGATGGACGGGGAGGAGGGAGTACAGGGGACGAAAGAAAGGGACTCACGAGGAGTGTTGGATTGACCATGCCAGGTATGATTCTGCTTCAGTATCGGGCGAATATCTGAGCTATTCCTCCCAACACTACCAGAGCTTGAAGTCCGAGGCGGTGGATACGGCGATGCATGCCCTGAGCTCGAACCAGGGTGAATGGATGAGCTAGAAGCTGATCGCGAGCTGCTGAAAGAAACGGTCGGTGTGTAAAGTGGGTAAGGGGAAGCTGTGGCCGCACGATACCAAGCAGGATAAGACAAGGTTTCAGGGAATGGAGCGGTAATTGAGTAATTAGTGACAAGCGATTATGAAAGGTAAGCAGTGGACGTACGACGTTCGCCCGTTTTGTAACTCGACGTCCGAGGCAATGATGGCCGAGTAGTTTGATGCGCAGTGGTGCTATAACTCCTTGACGAAGTTGAACGAACCGAACCTGATTCGTATGTTGGGTAACGCAAGGGAGAAGGATTTGTTGTTCTCGAGGAGAAAAAGCTGTTCGAACGTTGCCGGCCATCAACAGACGAAGAGGTAGAGCTGGCTGTTCCTGGTACAGCGTAGATGTAGCTACCATTGCAGCTCGGCGGCGCGGGTTGGGGTACTGAACTCGAGCGTTGGTGCTTAGTCTGCGTGCCACTGGAGTTGGATGATGGAGGCGGTTGCTGACCACCGAAGAAGTTGCGCCAGTAGGAAGGCATATAGGGCGGGGAGCGCTATGTAGGCGGTATCTTGGCAAAGATGCTAGGTGAGCAAGGGAAAGGGAAGAAGCAGACGATGGAGCTCAAATGCAAAACAATTTGAGGGCTTTTATATAAAGGATAGTCAACGTACGGATTTGATGGAAAAGGCCGGGAGAGGAAGCCATCGAACCAAGGAACCCTCGCTTTCATTTCCTACAGGAGGCGATCGGGCATGGTATGCGAGGGACGGTCGCGCGTAGGATGATTGGTATATTCGCGGTAAGGCGGTCCCATAAGGGGGAAAAGACCGATATCTGCGCGTGCCCATGAGGGTAAGGCTGCGCCTCATGCCAGGCGAGCTGTTACGACGATAACTGTTATTGTGAGGTAAACATTGGAGCCCAACTAATCAGGAGACCCGGTAGGAACGCGCCTGATGCCAATGAGCAGGAGGAGATGATGCCGCGTGGTTTGTGCATGTTCGATCGCGTCGAGGCGTGAGTCAAGCGCGTTACCACTCAAAGGAAGTAAAAGAAATGGGAAACAGCATTGCCAACATGAATCCTGGACGCGACACAAAGGACTCTGGGGAGAGATGAGTGGTTTTCTTCGAGGTCGAGCCCGAGAAAGTGACGGGTGAATTTGGTGAACCTGAACGACCACGTGGCTGATAAAGTATATAAGAGAAGAGTTTGTATGTCAGGAAAATCAGAACATTTCCTCGCTTACCCAAACTCGTGTTTCTCTGTAATTGTCACTAGAACGACAAAGAGAAGAATTGGGGTGCTAATTAAATCGGGAAATTTCGACCTGGTGATTCGGTGGAGGCGAAGACAAGGCGAGGAACCCCCTTCGACTCTTCTCTTCCTGCCAATCACCCATTCAGGAGGATGCCTTTCAGGAGGCCGAGCTGCTTGTTCGTGGGATGGTGGATCCTGAAGCGAAGTCAAGTGTAGATTGGGCATAGTTCTCCGGCATCTCGTATGGTGTGGGCTGCGTAACTTGTGATCGTTGGTGTTCGAAGTTAGGAGGAAAGACGCAGGGCACGCAATGCTATGGCCTCAGTTTTGGAACATCCTCACAGACGGTGGCTAGCTTAAACTTCTCACATCGTCATCCACTACTCATAGAGCGCAGAATGGAAGGGGAACCCTGTAAGCCATCCAAGACTCCAAAACACCTGCCTTCCGAAACGAGTCTTCCCTGATAGATAGGAGGTCCGAAAAACCACGATTTGCAAGGAGCTCATATGAAGCAAAGTCTGCCAGGCCATTTTCGTTGGGCCATCAGCATCAGCACCAGGTCGTCGAACTGGGGTGCCAACCTTCACGCATGCCTTCTGGCCAATTATCCATCAACACCACCTGATCGTTTCGGAGGAAGAAGATCGCACAAGGCGTATGACTTTATCATTGCAATGAGACTGTAGAGTGGAAATGATCAAACGCAAACTCGTAAGTTGGAATTACACCAACATTTCACGTTTCACAGGCAGAGGACATTTGCAGCGCTCGTGGCTCAGTGACCGTATGCCTGTCAGAGGTATCCCGAGACGAAGTTCGAGCGAGTTTTACAGGAACGAATACTCTGGAGTTGTAGAGGTGTTGCACCCTCGAACTTCGCACTCACTTGAACAGATCTTCATCCTCCATGGAGAACTCGAATACCCCCACATGCTTCCTCAGTGCCTCTACATCACTTTCCTTTATACAACGCCCAATAAGGTGGACGCTCAACCTTTCAAGACGCCTGGCTCTGAGTAGAGACTCTAGCTGATCTATCTCTTCAAGCATCTTGGACCGATAGTGTGCAGGAACAGATTCTATACAGACGACATGTTTGACAGACGGGAAGAAAACTGGGGACGATGACGATGTTGGCGTATTATCCTTCGACGACAAGTCCGATCGGGGTGGGGGGTTGATCAATAGACTGAGAAGGTCTCTAACCCTGTAGACGCAGATATTCTCCACATCAGCGAGAGTCGGGCTCCGGAAAAGCGCTCTAGAACGGGAGATATCGATGCTACAATATTCTGCGTCGGATTGTTCATAGTCTGGTTCATAAACGAACGCCGAGGGTGATCGGCACTCTGTAGGCAATCGTGAGCAAAGAGCTTCGAAATTGGGTGTTCCTCTGAAGGAAATTCGAAACGGTGCGTGATTTAATTTTTTCGAGGCGGTTGTATTGGAGATGTCGAGGCCAAAGGTAGAGTTTGATATGGATTGTGAGAAAGAAATCGTCGCATCGATACTCCATGGGACGCCGGGGATGACCTGGATCAACGAGTAGATTTCGGCAGCGACGGATGCAAGGGCGACGGGTGTAGTATACCAATCAGCCTGGGTGACGACGGACTGGATGGATTCGCAAGAAAGATGCGAGAACAGCGTTAAGCATTCGCTTTTCGAAACTTCCAAGCGCACATTGCTGAGGGAGGGTAGGCTAACGGACCGGGCGAACGATCGTTCTGGTTTGGATGGTTTGAGGACTCCAACGAGTTCCAACGACTCTAGATGATACATTTGCCCGAGGGCATCCAGCAAATCGTAAGTTTCAATTAACATGGATTCATCCACGGAAAAAACCATGCGAACGTCAAGGGTGCGAAGGTATGCAAAATACGGCGCTTGGATATCGAAGAGAATATCACGGAAATGGAGGTGACGCAGTGGCGAAGTGGATCCCGCTGGAGAGTTTTGCGCGTAGTTGAAGATATAAGGACGTGGTGGATGCTCAAGATTTCCTTTCCAGGGGCGCAACGATAGTGTTTGTAGGTGTGGGAGGTTGAGCGATGCCAAAGTTGACAGAGTATCAGGAGGTCTATGCAGGGCCAGGTCTATTTCCTTGATTCTCTTTGATTGCGAAAATACAATTTTCATTGTATTGGGGTTCACTTCTTCTTCAGACGAGATGAAGTGGATCGGAGCGCCTTTCGATCGTTTGACAAAAACTCGAGCAAGCCGTGGACGGGCATTGGAGTAGATGCAACCCCATAGGCCGGGGGTCCCTAGAGCAATACCACGCCAAAGCCGACATACTTGAGAAATTGCGAGCGCGTGTGAGCCTCCAAGGATAGCATGGGCAAAGATGACCGAAAGGATTTCGGTGGGGAGCAAATCGATGGAATCACAAAGAAGCGCTGGTGATTCATCTGGGAGGTTCGCCGCCGTGGCGTCCATGTCTTCAGCCGTTGCGGACATTGAGGCGGCGGAGTATCAGACAATGAAATGAAGGGAACGGGGGGAAGAAAATGGTGTTGGAGCAAAGCCGATTTGAACGAAGTGGGATGTAAGTAACTGAGCACGTGAGAAGGTCACACTCAGGTCTTGTGGTCCGCGGACCTTCCATCTGTGGACCCTAGGCTGCCTATGAGGAAATCTTTTCGACGCTTGGGCCCCATAGAGGGCGCTTAACCGAATTCCCCAGCCTATGTGGACCCCTCATCGACACCGCTCATTACTCTCAGATCCAAAGAAAATCGACTGTCATCCTCTCGTCATGCTTAGAGGCTGGAATTCGAGCCTACTCAGTACTTAGCGCTCAACAAGGGACCCCCCCGAAATCAAAGTGGGTATGCATGCCATGGAATTCTGCTCCAGTTCTGATTTTTGTTTATCCAATAGTTTTCATGTTTGCTGGACCAGAGCATCAAGAAGACTTCTGTGTGCATAGATCGCATGCAGATGACTATACTAAGAACGTATCTCTTGATGAGCACGCGACGGACCAACACCACTTCTATCTGGGGAAGACGCTGTGTGTCCGCGTTCTCATGTTCAACCTTTCTAGCGCTCGTCATCACTGAACTCATGGCATTCGGTCTCGTTGACACTGCGATGCCAACCTCGGTTCCTCCCTCTCACCACCAACCCGCCGAAATCCCATGTCAAATTCCCCAGTACAACTATACGCCATCTCCCCATATACACCCTTGAAAACCTTCGAAGATACACTCGAAGATGCATCTGTGACCTTGAAAAAGGCCACGGAACGTGTAGAGGAGATCCTCAAACGACGAATCTATGTAAACAAAGCCTTGATCGATGGTTTCGAAACGTTGATACCCGTTGTAAGTCCTTTGTGGGCCTTAGTTTTGTGGTCCTGATGTCCCATCGTATTATCTCCAGAGCGTCTTCGTGGCCGGAGTGCAGGGCCAGGTGGTTGCATCCTCGCTAACGGCGAATTTCGATAGTGTTAGTGTCGCCGCCAACTGGTTTGCGTTCAACGGTCTAGTGCTTGATATTTTGGGCACTGCATTCGGTTCGATGCGTCTCCTTTCTCTCCAGCGGTCGACGCGTGGTGCAGTACGAAATCAGGACCACGTCACAAAGGCGCACAGTCTCCTTGGAGACAAGATCAACTTGATCAAAGCACACTCAGATCAGAATCGCGTCCCTTCTGACGGAGAGATTAGATCCCTCCAAGATGCCCTCAAGAAATACGAGACCATGATGGACGATATCCATTCTCTCTATGAATCATCGTTCCCATCCCTACTCGATCTCACGCCCGTGAACATCATCCCGGCCCGCGGGATCATCAGATGGGCGACGGATAAGTCTTCCTTGCTTCATGGTGGCTTTGAACGCGTCAATGGCTTCTTGGACGATTTCATCACACCTCAACTACGAAGGCCTCGTTCCACGATTCCGGACCAAGTTCCAATCGTCGTGATGGCCTTCGGCATCATCTTTTTGCTGCTATCGGTCATCCTACGCGCTGTTTCCACGCAATTCCGTCGTGTTTGGCTGGGGTGTATCATCATCACTGGAATTGTGTGCCTTTATGCATCCCCCGGAATTATGCACACTGACGAAGGCCACCCGAGTACGTTCCCCATTCACCATCCTTTCAACTTGTGGGGATCAATGGATAATCTGAAATAGATCGCCAAGAGCGGAAAGTGAACAAAGAGATCGATGAACTCCGGGGCCTACTCGGGACGGAGACTAAATTGACTAATTAGGTAGGCCACATTTCGTTTTCTGGCTACCGTGGTTCTACATTAATTCGGTCACAGGATGAATTCCCTGTTATGCATGTCCCAGTGATAACAACTTGAAGCTTTATGCAACCCCAAATTGTAGTACTATGTACGTGTAAAATTCATTCCCTTTCGACAGACCGGTCTACCCATGACGTGGCACGGGGAGAATGATCCCTGACGAGTCCAGGCTCCTATATACTTCCAAGTTGGAGCCAGTGGCTGAAATGATTTGACCCAAATCTCCTTGATTCAAAATACGCGTTCCCAGCGCGTGCTAAGATGTCGTTGGAAAAAGAGGACACACGAACTCGCTCATTCGCCCTGTGTCCCAGCTCACTCTGTTTTCTATCCAGAACCCTATCCATTTCGACCACCCGCAGTCGTAACTCCTTTAAGGGACGAGCTCAAGGCCATGTCCACCGGCTGCCTCCTGAGTCATTGTGCCCAAGAACGATGTGGCCTGCCTCAAAATGGTGACATCATTTTACACGATCACAGTGGGCAGGGCAAAGAGCCGTTCCTTTGTTGCGTACACGCGATTTCCACTATGACATATCCATAATCGGTTTTCGATCGGATGGCCTCCCCCATTGTTATATGGTGGCCCAAAGACTTGAGATTAGTTAAAAGGAAGCGACTTCGCGCGCAACAGGTCTTCCCCCCAATTATCTTCGACTGCCCGTTACCGTTCCAACCGTTTGGCTATACCCCGCTTATAATTTCCAACCGCCTATCCACTCGCCTTGAACGCACCATGGCCGTCTCGCCCATCGTCCCCAACCTCGGCAGATGCCAGAAGCTAGGACCCGTCGGCCTCTGGAAATACACCGTCGTTCATGGTGCCGTTCCGGTGTACCTCTACGTCGTTGGCACTTCAGGTGTCAAGGCCACTTCTCCCGCTCGTAAGGGAGACTACATGATCGCCTGGGACGTAGGGAAGACAAGCACCGGGCACGTGGCTCATCGACGACTGGAGTTGACCAACGAATGCCCCGACCATCTCACCAACTGGGGCCCCATCACCGTTGCCGATGAACCCAAACTGCGCCCTCGCGTTTCCTTCAAGATCGCGTCTTTGACCCACGAAGAACGCGTTGAACTCGAGAACATTGCCTCTCGCACCCAGGTCCGATATACATCCACTGGTTGGACCAGTCAGCACTGGTGCAAGGAAATCCTTGATGTGGCCTTTCAACAAGGTCTCTTAACCAGCACAGAACGCAACGCTGCCGTTGCCTTCGCTGCCGTGCAGTGAAATTTTTATGTGTGCCATGTTCTTCGTTAACCGCCATCATAGTCAATATTTACTGGCAGATATAATCGTTTGCATTTTTACATTCGCCGTTTAATACCACCACGCTACCTACCACATACATTTCATGATATGTACCACACTCCATGATATCATAGTTTACTTGCATGCACCACGGACTTCCATTCACTCAGTTACGACCTTATGACTCACGAATCCCGACCACACATTCATTTGATAAATTTGCAGCCTTTTAGACCGATCTGTCTGTCGTAAAAGCTCCCATGTGAACAAAGAGATGATGGCATATGCACCCATCCCGTGCATCGGTGAAAAGTGAAAGTCCCCTGAGGATTTGTCTCAGGAGTCAGAACGATAATGTTAGGAGCCGAAAGCGTCAACCAGGCGCAGGTAGCAGTAAACTGCGGAGAATAACCAATTATGGTGACAAAACAACGACAGTAGCAACCCTTATCATCTACAGGACTTGATGTCACTCTCAAAGGCTACGAGAAAGACCAGATCCCCCTGAATGTTTTTGGATACCCTATTTAGGAAATTCCAAGGGGCAACCCCAACTGAGAAGTAAATCGGACGCGAACCGTAACGTCGTGATTCATTGTGTGCAGAGCGCTGGAGTTCCGTACTCTGTTATTGCTGTTTGCAAAATAGCTGGCGCGGGCGCTTTTTCGACGACTTTTTTTCGCAACCATATATGACATTTTCGGTGACCCATATTTTCACATCGACAAATCGGAGGGACTTGATTCCAGTGTATAAACTGCTTGAAATCCTTTCAGCTAGGGCGCTTTCCAGGAATAAAAAAAAAATGATTTTCCCAGAACTTGACCCCGCTCGTCACCCTCCGCGTTGCACGCCATCATGACCTCGAGCAGTTGACCATCCTCCAAGCTTCATGTCCATCCATTGGAGCAGAGATTGCGTCCGTACTCGAAGGCCGCCTCTTCCGAGACATCCGGTGACCGAAAAGCAGCTCACCAAAATGTCGATGAAGCCGAAAAGAAACCCTGGGGCGCCCTAGAGTGAGAATCAATGAGAAATATTTGTCTGTAGCAGAAGGTGATCCGATCCTATGTTCGTGAGTTATGCTTCTCGGAAGGTGTCAGATGGAATGCGTATTTTGTTGTGAAAAAAGTGACGGCGCCATCTCTTTTGCAAGCCACTATGATTTTTGGGAGCATTGTATGAATCTTGGGAAGTAGAACTGATATATCCTATGTATGTATACTACAAGATAGCTATTATTGCACGACATCAAAACCACCTATCGCGAACTGAGCCAATTACGTTCACTGATTAAACATTGCCTACCTAGTTGGTTAGTTTCTCATCCGTCTTGATCCCGAAGTGAACTTCGAAGGTCTCCATGTCTTCCTTCATCTTTTTCTCTTGGCACTCTATCAAACCAGTATTAAAGGAGACAATGGAGAATAGGATGACAAATGATAGAACGTACTTTGGTGGCCTCTGTCTGTGTGCGTAATTCCTGGGGATGCATAAAGGCATACTATCCCGGTGATGATGATGCATCCAAGCCAAACGCGACGAGATTGCGTGGACGCAGCTCGTAAGATAACTGATATCAGCAGGAAGATGATTCCGACTGCCATCACGACGATAGGCACTTGATCTGGAATGGTAGAGCGCGGTCGCCTTCGTTTCGGGGGGAGGAAAAACTTGTCCAGCTTCAAAATGTTTTTGATGACATTTTGTATCAAAGTGGACTTGGTCATAGTCCATCTGATGACCACACGAAGCGGAATAAAGAACACAGGTGTGAGATCGAGGAGGGAAGGGAAGGCCGATTCATAGAGGGATTGGATGTGGTGCGCCATATCCTCAAACTTTCCCAGTGCTTGCTTGAGGTCCTCATTGAGTGCGTCGTTAGGGTGTAGACGTGATTTTTTGGAGTGAATCGCGTTCTGGAATATTTCGTATACATTTTTTATGTGCTCTTGGTGCCGCTCTGCGCCACGCGAGGATCGTTGAAGGGAGAGGAGTCGCATCGACCCGAATGCGGTGCCCAAAATATCGAGCACTAAACCGTTGAAAGCGAACCAATTGGCAGCAATTTGAATGGTGTTGAGATCCAAGGTCTGAGAAGACGCGACGATTTGGCCCTGTACACTGGCCACGAAGATGCTCTGGACATGATAGGAAGGAACATCTGCATCAGCGCCGCAAGACTCATACTCTAGAAGCAAAGCACCTACAGCGGGTATCAATGTTTCGTATCCATCGATCAAGGCCTCGTTGACATAGATTCGTCGTTTTAGAATCTCCTCCACTTTCTCCTTGGCTTCTTCCAAGGTGTTCAGGGCATTTTCGCGCGTAATCTTTTCAGATTGACCCTCGGGAACATGGAGTCGACTGTCGTGACTGGCATTGAACGGTAGGGAAGTATGTGCCATAAGTTGACGGGGTGATAGTGGGAGGTCGGAACCAAGGTCAGAAACACGATGGTGAGGGAGGGAGTGCATGCTTATACTCAAGATGCGCGCTAGAATTATAGAGAACATCAAGTGCAAACGAAAACATGAGGACATTGATATTCCCAGTGAGAAGCAGCTGAAGAATCGTGACAGATGGCATGTTTCATTTTTGGATACAAACCGTAAGTCGCATGCTTAGCATATTTGAGGCTCGAGAGACGTCCCCACCCATGAAATGGCCCTGGACAAATGATTGTGAGCTGAAATACATACCGTGTTCTGCTTACTTACAGTTTTCGTCTTCCACCATCTAGAGTAGTCCAACCCCGATCGGAGGTGTATGTGAGGTGCTCAGATCGAGGGAGGAGGGTTGCTGATGTAATTTGGGGTGAAGACTTGACATTGCCTGGCTGCTTGGGATAACGAACCTCAAGCATCACAAGATCACAGGCAAAGACCTTTCGTTCAAGCACGAGCCCACAATTTCCCTTGACGTCCTGAATGCTGAGGCAACTTGTCAATTCATTTTTCCTACTCAGGAAGGTCTAAAATTACAAACTTTGCGGTGTGTGACTGGGTATGAGAAACTTCGGCACGGTACAACATCCAGTTATCAATTTCAGCGAATGCCGGTCCAATCGACTGTCTCTGCTCCGTTAAGAAGGTCCTACAGGATGTCTCACATATCCTCAGCTTCCACGGAAAACTCGAGCACGCCCACATGCTTCCTCAAAGCCTCCACATCCCGGTCCTTTAGATTACACCCAATGAGGTGGATACCCAACGTCTCGATACACCGAGCACTGAGTATCGCCTCCAGACTAGCTATCTCCCCTAGCAATCTGGATCGATAGTGTGGGGGAACGAGTTCGATACAGACGACATGCTTGAGAGATGGGAAGAAAACTGGCGACGATGATGGCGCTGGTGCCGCATCCACCAACGAGGGGCGTGGCTTAGGTGGGGGGTTGATCAGGAGACTGAGGAGATCTCTGAGCCTGTAAACACAGATATGTTCCACGGCAGCGAACGATGGGCTCTGAAAAAGAGCTTTTGAACGATTGACATCAATACTGCAATACTCTGCATCGGACTGGGCATAGTCTGGCTCGTACACAAAGGCCGATGGAAGCCGGCAGCCGGTAGGAAGTCGCGAGCAAAGAGCCTGGAAATCGGGAGGTCCTCGGAATGATATTCGAAACGGTGCTTGACTTGATGTATTCGAGGGGGTTGTGTTGAAAATGTCGAGGCCAAAGGTGGAATTTGAAATAGACTGGGAGAAGGAAATTCTTGCATCGATGTTCCATGGGATACCGGGGATGGTAGGTATGACTGAGTAGATTTCGGATGCGATGGAAGCCAAGGCGATGGGCGAGGTAAACCAGTCAGCCTGAGTAACGATGGATTGAATGGATTCGCAGGAAATATGCGAGAACAATGTCAAGCATTCGCTCCTCGACACCTCCAAACGGACATGTGTGAGATAGGGTAGATGAATTTTGCGAGCGAACGAAAGCTCTAGCTCGGATGGTTTGAGGACACCAATCAACTCCAGCGACTCTAGATGATGCATTTGTTCAAGTGCAATCAGCATTGTGTGCGTTCCAATCTTGATTGATTCGTTCGCGAAGATGGTCAGGCGTATGTCAAGGGTTCTTAGGTTTGTGAAATACGGTACTTGGAGGTCGAAGATAATATTACGGAGTTGGAGGTGACGTAGTGGCGAAACGGATTTCAGGGGAAGCCTTGGTGCGTGTGGGGAAACGTAGGGACGTGCAGAATACGTAGGGTTCGTCTCCAAAAGGCGTAGAGACAAAGTTTCCAGTTTGGGGAGGTTGAGCGACGAAAGTTTCGTGAGATGAATTTTAGGTTGCATCAAGTTGAAGTCAATTTCCTTTATTCTCTGTGATTGATGAAAAACAATGTCCATTGTTTCGTCGTCGGCTTCATCGTCGGACGAGAGGAAACAAATCGGAGCGGCCTTTGAGCGCTCCAAGAGAGCTCGCGTAAGCGGAGGGCGTGCATGAGAGTAAACGCAAGCCCAGATACCAGGAGTCTGCAGAGAAACACCACGCCAAAGCCTACATACGTGAGAAATGGTTAGCCCCAGTCGTTCAGCGTGTTCAGTGTGTGACGCAGATAGGACAGCATGGACAAAGATGATGGCAAGAACTTCGCCAGGGAGTCGTAAAACAATAGAGTTCCGATAATACAGAAGCGTCTGTATCTCATCTCGGAGCTTGGCGACCTTGGTATCAGTTTCTTCAACCGTTGCAAGCATCAGAGTACTTGAGCAGTTAGAGTGTGTGGCTCGATCACAACTTGAAAGTATACACGTAGTTTCGGAGAAAAAGGCAGCAAGGAATAGAAAGAACAGCTTGAGGGGCGACGCTTGCTGGCGAGATGTTCAAGCTTCAAACCTTGAGCTAGTCAAGCTTGAGAAACTTGAACTTGAGCTATGAACCTTGAAGGTGCCGGTGAGATTCAGACAAGATTCAGAAGCAAGTTGTGGGTAGGACGAGCGTGTGAAAGATGGACTCCGTGCCTGATGGACCACGATCCAGCACCTCCTGTCTCGGTCCCTATATATAACTGTTGTAGGCCACGGCAGCTTAGTACAACTTCAACTTCGCCAAGTTCAAGTCCATAAATGCAGCATAATACCACTACAACGCTGCCCAGAGCTTTATTAAACATGCATAGCTGCGTTACTCACGTGATCACTCTACCCCGACGCAATCTCGACGGCCACGCACCAAGAGCCAAAGAAATTCGCCATAGGAAGGTGAGTCTATCTGTGCGCCAGTCCTGGAAAATGAATGAGAGTCTCTGGAATCTCTGGATCAACATCGCTGTAGGTAGTTTGTCACTAGACCTCCTCCTATTCCACCCTCCAGTAATAGGGAGGTCCCTAACCGTAATTTGGAATTCTGTGCCCTGTTTCGCTGTGACGCATGTGTGTTGTGTCAGATTGGCTCATGGTGTAGTCCAATCATCGTGTCCGCAACCATCGCTGTGCATCCGGGCCAGGGCCCACCGAGTTATCACCTTTTACCCAAATCTAATGATGATGCTGTGGAGGAGTTTGATAACGCACGCAGTTTCCACCACAAATCGGCACCATGACTGTCAAGAGTTATTGCATATGACGTTTGGTCTGGATCAGGCGTAATGCAGGAAAGCTATGGCACCACCATGTGATGGGGACTCCGCCACAAACCGCTACAGTATAAAAGGGCACCCTTCTCCCTTGGATAACCTCAACACCCATCTATCCCACCATGACTCAACCCCAAGAAGGTCACAAATACAAGTTCGTCAACTTCAAGGCCGGAAATGTCGCTGATCTTTCCGGTGGTGATAATACTTCCGGTATGTGGTCCTTCCAGGTGCCGAGAAGTCTTTGGTCGCTGATCCTCTTGATGAAGTGATCGGATATGACGATAATGGAGGAGAAAACCAGAAGGTTCGTTCGTTCATCAACTGTCTCTACTCCCGGTCGCCTGATAGATGCATCGTAGTGGGTCGCAGAACAAGGCTCTGGTGGATGGGCATTCAAGAATGCTCAAACTGGACGCTACCTTGGTGTCTCTGGTCCAATCGAAAATGGAACCGCCGTTGTCGCCGTCGATAACAAGTTCCTTTGGGACATCAAGTCTGACAAGGAGGGTACCATCAGGTAAAATCAAGCACGTCACCAAAGTATCGTTTCTGATCCACTTCCCATTTCCCTCAGACTCTACGTCAATGACACCAAACTCAACCTCGACCTCGGTGATCACGGAAACGCGACCGCTGGGACGCCCGTTACCATTTGGACTCGCTGGAATGGCGACAACCAGCTCTGGTACCTGAAGGAAGGTGAGCCTACGCTTTCAACTCCGACAGAAGGCGCAAAAGTCTTACTTGTCCAACCAAATAGCGTAAATACATCCAATGAGAATGATAAAATACAATTGTACACACCGTGGACTGTCCTTATGTTAGGGATGCAATGTTTCGGGTTGGAAATCAATACTGTGGAATTAAAACGTTCAAATTAAAGCAACAAGACACTACTAGGTTATGAAGCGATTAATGTCGACCAACTACCATATTCTAGTTGACTGAAAGTGATGGTAGGAGTCGATCAAGGGTCTTCGTACCATGGGTCAGCTTCACCCGTGTTGGCCAGCATGCTAGAGTGGACAATTAGGCTTCTTGACCGATGGGGAGAAGCGTAATCTGCTTACTTGGTGATCGCTTCTTGGTCAACTGAAGGGGATCTTCCGTTTCCAATGATGAGGCGATGACCCACACTGGGTATCCCTTTGTCCGTAACAACGTAGAGGAAACCAGGTCCTGGAGAATACAGGCGGCCGTCAGATGGGGCGGTAACCTTGATGGTCTTCTTATCTCGAGAAAGGGTAGCCTTCAATTGGACAAGCTTCTGGTCCATATGGACGCCGTGCGTGGCGAAGCCCAAGTCCATGAGATTGACTTGGATGCAAAGTTAGCTGGTGGGCTGTGCGCGGGAATTAGGATTGTGACTCACCAACTACGTCCTTGGTGTTTCTAGGAAGGTTGACATTGAGAGTGAATTGGCGACCGAAGTCAACGACCTTTGGCACGCCGGAAACGGTGGGGCGCTGTTGGGACATATATGGTGGCGATAGAAACTCGAGTCTCCATTCAGAAGGGTAGGGCACAGTTGTGTTTGTGAAAGGATTTGGGTTTGAACCACCTTTGTAGACGTGTTAAGCCTATTCGTTTTTCAAGGTGCGAGTCAAACTTACCAATCATGATCGAGCCATCAGGGATGAGAGTAGCAGTTGAGTGGTACATTCTGGCAATCTTCGACGTGGGCATATCTTTCTTCGAGAAGCGCTTTCCGGCCGGAGCAGAAGGATCGTATACAATTGGCGTGAAGCCTGGATGATCAGCGTTGCTCAGACCGACGGGGTCGTGGACCTATAGTAGACGGAAGATTGTCAACCAGTGGAGGAATGAGGATGGAAAGGTCACCACTCACGGTACCCCACCCAGCGACACCAGTCTTAGCGCCATTGACAATGACAACACGGCCATCGGGGATAAGGATAAGCTCCAGCATAATTCGACCTTCGGGCATATGTTCAACCTTCCAGCCAGCCTTGATCCCTTCCTTGGACAGCACCATCCTCGCACATTGATCAGAGTTAGGGCGTTGAGAAGAGTATTCAATCCAAGGTAACTTGTCAGAAATTCCAGCCGTACCACCGCAGATGAGGATCTCTGGGGTATAGTTGTTGGCTGGCGTCAATGGCAAAGTCACAGCAGAAGCGGAAAATGGCGAGCTGACTCGAACGCCATTAGGAATGTTTGGGAGCCGAATTTCGGTGTTGGTTCTCCAGTCGAAGATCATTGCTTGTTGGTTCGCGGAGATGAAAAGCCGACCATCAGGAAGGGAGTGGACATTGGGGAATTGGTTTCCATCAAGGGTATCGTTGAGGAACTTGGAAGGAATTGGCATGCCGTTATGGCCTAATGGTAGGTCAGTTCTAACTGTGCTCGTAGATAGGGTATATAGGGCTGACTGACCGTGGATGTTCTTCGGGGGAATAAATTCGTAGGTGGGATTGTTCTCCGTACTGTTGTTGATGTATCTATATAACGGTTAGTACCTCATGTGATGTTGCTTGATCTTGTGGCTACCCAAAGTCCATGGATCCACTGGGTCGAAGGTAGGTAAGTGGGATCGCTCGACAAAGCGGTAAAGGGTCTTACCCGTAAACCATAACAGAACCATCATCGAGGCGGACCTAGCATGTGTGTAATGATTAGTGCTTGTGATATGGCATAGTGAACCCGACTAATTTACGGATGAAGGGTACCACCGGGCGGAGGTCAGTCGCACTCGTTGGTCTTCAATCAGGTCACAGGAACCGTCCTCACACGGGGTGAACATCCGAATGGCTTGCAAACCGTTGGTACCTGAACTTTGGTAAAGATCGCACCGCCGATCACGTAGAATCAAGACGTACCAATGGCGCCTTGGCTGATATTGAGGAACGGATTGCCAGCTGAGTGGACGAATGTGCCATTGCTCAAAAAGCTGCCGGTCGCACACCAAGTGTTCGAGATTGGGTGGAGAGGGCGAACGGTGCGCGAGGGCAAGTCAATTTCAGAGGCCCAAGCAGAGTGACCGTCAGTTTGAAGGGGATTGTTCTCACTACGTTGATTAGCACCGACAAGGTAAGAAGACAATTGACGGCCATACACTTGGTCGAAAATGATAGCCTTGGCCTCGGATACCACGGCGACTTGCATCGCACTGACACCTGAGTGCCTAGAGTAAAACCAGAGGCATCATCAGCAAATTATCACAGGTCGAAGCAAGGCGAGCCTACCCTTCCTGTACAAGCTTCCATTTACCGCCCACGGAAGGGGCGGCCTGTGCGTATTGAAGAGCAGTGAGAAGGAAAGGCAACGTCAATCGCAAAATCGCCATGGCTGAACAAGAGTTGTTGGGAGAGGTAACAAGCCCTTGAGCTGGGGAACAATGAGCGTTCAAAACCACCCTTTTATACCTGAGTGGATCGGGCTACTCATGAGCTCATTACCAGACCCATTTAGTCACCACCGTGGCCGAGGAGAAAATCGAGAGGTTCATCAAGGTCCAACTGAGTCGACAGGCTGTCCACGGGCGCCATCAAGCATGGAGTATTCCAATTTTCACTGAGTACACCCCCGGAAAGACCACAGCTTGGTGAGTATCTTACGATAGATCTGACAGCCAGCCATGTAGAGCGGGAGGAGCATGACCCCCGACTTCCAAAAGGCGAAGGTGGTATCAACGCATCAATTTCATTCTCCCATGTCGCCGCGTATCAAAATTGACCTATTGAGTGCATGGGTGAATGGGCTATTTGTCGCTGGGTGATCTGCCAACGGGCCAACATCAGTCGATATCATCGGTGAAAGGGGGAATTGATGGGATACATCCGGGATCTGTGGTGAACGAGAAGGCCCACAAAAGCTCACTTCAAAACCGGCGTAGAGTCAGAGCGATCCCGTAGTCGGAGTGCGTTATTAAGTTGTCGGGAGCAAATCTGAACTTGCGCGCTTCGGAGGCGATTATGCTCAGACTTGGCGGCTCGACCACATGGCAACGCCTCCTTGGGACTTGGAGCTTGAAGTCTGTGAGAGAAAACCCATTACACAGCAAGGGCGAACAACTCTAGATAATTCCAATCGTAAGTGCATCCGAACGTGAAACGTAGAGACGT
Source organism: Pleurotus salmoneostramineus (assembly GCA_002583695.1). Classification (NCBI taxonomy): domain Eukaryota; kingdom Fungi; phylum Basidiomycota; class Agaricomycetes; order Agaricales; family Pleurotaceae; genus Pleurotus; species Pleurotus salmoneostramineus. The sequence goes on from BEWF01000197.1 coordinate 171,510, forward strand.
GGAGTGCGTACCAAGCAAACATATCAGGGCTGATTCAAATCTCGGACATTGACGCTTCTTGGAGGTAAGCAGGTTGAGCAGAGCAACAGAAAATAACAAGCCCTGACACACGTCAAGGTCAAATTTGTTTTCCAGAAACGAGTATCCTACAACACGAAGAAGTGAGGAGGTCAGAATAAGTCCATCTATGAACCCGGGAGCGTGGCGAATTTGAGTCCTAATGTACATTTGATCCACAGGATCGGCGTAAAGACGTTGATTTTCTTCCTAAACGGTGCGGTGCGACAAAGCTGGACATTATGAAAGCGATTACGGTGATAGACGAAGAGAAGAAAGCTATGAACTTGCAGAACATAAACGACGACTTGACAATACGATGGGGGAAACGGAATTAGCACCGGGCACTGCTTAACCGTTGGGCAAGTGCTTCAATAAGTTGGGGATTGACGCCGAATTCTTTGGCGAGGTCATCAAGGCGCGGAGGGATACCGGGCGCATCATCGCAGGCACCAGCTGGGGTCGGAACAAGCGTTTGAGTTTCATCAGCTCTGGGCAATTCAATGCCCTGGCCATCCGGAGAGGTTTCGTCGGTCAGGGCGGCGGGGATATGACCCACTTGACCCCGAGCTGTGGGAATGGTAGCGTGAGGCATTTCGGCTATCTGTCGTCCAGCCTCGGGCCGCTGAAGGGTTTTAAAAATTGTAATTTGTTGCGAGGTAAAAGCTATACAGATAGGTCAGCTATGATATAAAAACATTGGGGACGATACGTGGTTGCTGACCTTGACACTTGATGGCCGCTTCAGAAAGCAGTTCCGAGAGTTTTTTACTATCATTCGCTTCCTTTTGCTGACTAGCAGCGCGAGTGAGGAGGGTACGTATGGCAGCCGAGGTGAGATCTAGCAAGAATTAGACCAAAGAAGAAGTGCAAGGAAAGAAGGAATGAACCGACCGAAAAGGAGATCTCTCAGGTTGCCAGACCAGAAGACTCGGCTGTCAATGTCCGTGGGGAACTTGCAGAGGATACTGATGAGGGAGTGGAATGGTAGCGAAGGGACTTTGAGGAAATGAGACTGCAAGGAGACCACTCATCAGCGATACGTTTCAAATATGGGTGAGGGATGCTCGCTTACGTCGGGAGTTTGAACTAGCGCCAACAGGGACTTGATCTCGGATTCGGTGAGCAGGCCACCTTCGAGCGTCGAGATGACGTGAGAGTTATCAAGACCCGCGAGCGACGGTTTGCAACCATCAAAGGATCCCCGCCATGAGGGGAAAAGCTAGACGGGAGTTTCAGAAGAGGAAAGATAAACAGTAATAACATACATACAGCACGCATAAGTTCCTCTTGGGAGCTACGGGTCACAGTGACACCTCTGGCACGCTTGCCTTTCCCTAAAACGCTACTGCGCATCCGAGCACCACCTGAGGCATTCGTCCTGGTCCCTTCTCCACGCAATACAGCACGGGCGATCTTTTCATTAGAGACTTCAACGAATGCATGGCTCAAGGTTTTACCCTTGCGGTCGAGCAGGACGTGGACACGCATGACAGGCTGCTCGAGCCAGGCACAGATGGCTGGAGGTGTGATATCCTAGAATTGAGGTCAGGCAATGACTAGCCGTCAGGATGATGCGAACAACTCACCCAAGGAACGTTGTCAACTCGCAGCACAACAGGTAGAGAGTCCGATGCTGGGTTTCTCGTTTCTGCATTGCGTTCGCTTTTCGGAGTACTAGCACGGACACCGTCAAACACAATTTCGTTCTCATTGTTGAAAGCGGCGAGGGCATTAAGGTCACAGCCAAGGTCGAGGCTACCACCGAAGGCAGCGCTGCTGACGCTACCAGGCGAACTGAAAAGGGGATCCATGAAGGAATGACCACGAGGGTAGGTTCGCTCTCCTTTCTTTGGAGTGGAAGCGAGTGGCATACGGTTGACATCGACGGTACGTAGGCGAGGGGATGATTGACTGCCATGATGAACATCTGTCTCGTTTGATATGTTAATCAACTTGAAGCTGGAGACGGCCTGTTTGCAAACAGCACATTCCATGTCCTTTTCCCCGACAATGTTCAGCGCACTGGTAAGGCAGCCAGAACAAAGAGGATGTTGGCACGGAGAGAGGATGGCGAGCGACAGCGGCGGAGACTTCCTAGAAACAGGAGATGCCGATTCACGAGCAGATCTGTGACAAACAGAACATTGGCTAGGAGGATATATCGTTTCTCCCGCATTCTCAGTGCTAGATCCGGAGTTGGACTCTCCGGAGCCTATGGAGGAAATAGCAGGATCGACGCGATCGTGCTGGGCATGGAAAGACTCTTCCATCGCAGATAGAGGAAGCGGAGGGAAGGCTGCTTCTATATTCATGTGATTACCCATCATGCGGTGATGCGGGAAGCTAAACGCAGGATACTGCATAGGCATAGCGGGGACGTGTTGGGAGCCAGGCAGGGGCATACTCGTCAATGGGCCGGGGGATGGATATTGGAAGTTGGGAAGGCTTGCTGGAAAGGGATTGTAGCCGTAAGGATGGGGAGCGCTCAGGCCTATCGCCTGGGTAAAGTTGGTAGTATCGACGAGTCGGTGAGCAGGGGATGAGTACATGAAGTGGTCATCTTGAACAGATTTGATTGGTCCGTTAGTTTGGTATTCATCGGCATCACTGCCAGAAAACGCATCGGGATCGAATTCAAAGGATTGTTCGTATTCAAACTGATTGAAGGAGGCTTCGAAAGGCGAGTCGTCTTCGAAGTCGTTTTCGTCGATGTTGTATAGAGACTGAGAAGAAAGGTCATGCTTGTTTCGGATCGGAGTTTCCTACAAGCGATAAGATCAGAACTCCCGAAAAAATGCCCTGAGCCATAGAACGTACGACGAGACCAGGACGCCTCCGAAGTACAGCTGGGTCAGTTCGACTGCCTTTCGCAAGGAGACTGCGAGCACGGGCCTGATTGGGGGGCGGTGTGCACATGACATTTTCGTTTCCGTAGCTGTTTGACATGTGGCTAGATTTCTTGGGAGAAATCCTATCGAAACTCGAGTCCATGTCTTGCTGCATGAATGCGCGTGAGTGTCCGAATGTAACTTTAGAATCCGAAGCAGGAGGAGGGTTATTCAGTCGTGAAGAGCGTGCCGGGGTACGGAGAACGTTGGGAGACCTCGGCTGGAGGGGGGTCATATCAGAAAGTCGCTTTGTCGGTGGTAATGCTTGAGATTGAGCTCGAGGGCGCCTGTGAGTAGAAAGAAAAGCTGGCGGAAGCAGAACTAAGTGAATTTTATCAGTTTCCCATAATCTCTCCGCATTATCGTCAACCAACCTTCTTCGGTCGTAACGAAGCTGTCATTGACATCAGAAAAGGCTCGGTCGCTCGCTGGAGTGAAAAACTGGTTAAAACCTGAATATGAGAGAAAATAGGCGCATATATGCGCTTACCTTCGTCGTCGCCATAGTGTGAGTCTTCATGGACGTGAGATTGAGCAACCTTGATGCCATGCTCGCTGGCTCTGGAGCGCCAGTTTGCTATGTCCGACAGCGAGGCCTTGTGTTCTTTCTTGTTGCTGCTGCTGAAACCATTGTCGGAAACGATGCTAGTGTTGGGACTGATGAAGTTGAGGCGCTTGGTCTTGGCCCGTGCACTTTGCGAGATACTGTTCGGGGTCGTTAGGGTCGATGAGGTCGGGGTAAAGGATTGTAGGCTGAGCGGGGTGTACGGAGTGTTGAAGGAGCTGCGAGAGGTGCGTTGAGGGGTAACAGGCGACGCCGACATCGTGGTCAAGAGAAAACAACCAAGTGTCACGCCGTACTCACTCTTGAACCGTGACAGCCGTGTGCATCACGCCATGTGATCGCGTTCAGGGGAGACGCGTTCACGCGTCGGCGCCCTTTGTTTCCAACTCCAGCCGCTAGCTCGGTAAGTTTTTTTTGGGAAATGTTAATGAGAAGCGATCAACTTCTAACTGAATACCTAGCATCTACTTCTCGAGATACTCAAGCAGAAGGGCAAGAAGCCAACGACAACCACCTCACCTCAGTCACCATTCAGCCGTGACGGCCTTCCCATCGCTTCCATGTCCAGTCTCCTGTTTCTCATCCGATGTCGAGCGACTTGCTGGCTGATGAGAGATGCTTCGGGATCATTCGCTATAAAAACCTCGTTGATATGGCCCCAAATCTATCATTGACTTCGACATATGGCTGCACACACCTGGCAAAACTTCACCATCGATGACTATAATATCGGTCAGTTCAACGCGAGCGTGCCGTTGTATTATCCACCAGGTGCATGGGCTCAAGGGGAAACTTGCAATACATGTAAAGCGCAGCCCGATCCATCGCGAGCCTTCAATGGTACTTGGCATGACACGACCTGCTATTCCAATCACACTCACGGCCTGACGTTCTCATTTTTCGGTATGATTCGAATTTCTGGCTAGTTTTATACCTCACGAGCTCACTTTGAATGCAGGTAACGCCCTCTACGTCTACTGCATAATATCCAACAATCTGAACGACGTCTTCATTGCGAACTCTCGCTTTGGCTTTGAGCTCGATGGTGTCCGCGTCCGCGACTATGAACATAACCCCCATAAAGGCTCTGACCTCTTTGAATACAACACGCTTGTATACTCAAACCCCTCCTTGCAAATGGGCGAACACCGATTCAACATGTTTACGATGTGTGGCGAGTCTGAGACCCTATTGATGCTTTTTGACTATGCCATCTACACGTACGTCAGGACTGTCCTCTATCCATCGTCACTCACTCACCGAGTCTTTTCGCTCAAAGCGGTCACAAGCAGCTGGCGAATGCAACTACCGCACCCGGGTTGACCGTTACTAGGACAGTCACAGCAAGAACCACGTACATCGCACGGCCAACTGCCGAGATGGACGCACCTGCATCAACGTCGGTATCCCGCACCAAACCAGAAAACCAGCGAATCTACCGATATCTCTCATGGACACTCGGTGCCCTTTTGGTCACTATCGCGATGCTAGTTGCGGCTTATTTCGTATATCGTCGTTTTATTAGAAAGACGAAACGAGACAGTGTTGCATCGTCGGACTCGGTTGTCGAGCCAGAGATGTTCAGTGAGCCTAAAATGTATGCAAAGGGTTATCTTGGGCAATGAATTCAACCGGTTACAACACATTAGTAGAGTACCGCTTCTTTGCTGTACTTTGGAAAACATGCCCTTGATCTCCTAAGCCCCTGACAACTCCTGGCATCGCGTGCCTAAGTTCCGATCAACACCGGCGTTGACAAAGTTTGAACGTTGGACTGCCACCTATTCTCAGATCTCAACCAACTTCTTCTTGTCCTTTGAAATTCAACTTGTAGGATTGATATTGAGAGAAATGGTCTCACATCTTGACTGTGTAACACCATAAATGAACCTCAGCTCGCCTAGTATCGTTCTCAACCCGGCCCCGGCTGCAGCCTCCGATCCTGGTCTCATTCGAGCTCGACTACCCACCTACACTGCCCACCACTTGAGCGAATGGGCTACAAAACGACTCCTACACCCATGCTTCAGTAGCTCATACTCGCACATCGTTCCGGGCCCCCATCTTGACTGCTCTAATCCGCTGTACCTACCCCAGGAATGCCTATGAACGTCACCATTGACGACGAATATGGGGATTTGCTGACCGGTGCATTACCAAGCTACGAGCAAGCGGATGCATGGCACCAAGGCAACAGCTGTCTTCCGTGCGCTGCGAAGCTCAACTCCAGCAAAACCTTCATGCAAACCTGGCACGATAACACCAGCAACGGAGGCAAGCTCGTCTCAATGACGTTTAATTTTACTGGTAAGGCAGTCTCGCGCTCAAGGACCTCATACCTCTCATTATTTTAACAGGCACTGCGTTATATGTATACTGCGTGATTCCCCCCCACTCCGTCGCTGGGTATTCCTTTCGGATCAATAATACGCTGGTTGGACAGTACACTCGTCAGACGGACGATATCTCTGCATACGAGTATCAGACTCTGGTATTTGCGAAAACGGATCTCCCACAAGGTCACCATACTTTTCAATTCCGGAATGGCCGTGGGCCATCAATATCCTCTCTCGCCCTTTTCGATTACGCTGTGTATACGTGAGTGATTCGTCTGCAGTGGGTTGTGCCTCACTCATGGCCAAAACGGCTCTTAGAACGGACAACAGCATTGGGAATACAACCGAGACTGCGTCTCTCACGACGGCCACTCGGAGTGAAACCAGTAAAGGCGGCGCCTCTCCTACACCTCTCCAGTCCAGCATTACATACGAAACAGAGAGAACCGATACCAACACTTCGTCCTCCCCCACGTCGAGCGGGAATACCCTAACTCCCTCGGGCTCGAAAACCGCCTTTCACATCCAAGTTGCTCCACTTGTCATCGGCATCCTGATTGGCTCTGTTGCCGCCGTGTATCTGGGTTATCTATTCTTCAAACTCAAGTTCGCGAGGAGATCTGTCACGTCTCCTGCCACTGTCGAGCCGTTTCCTTTCGTGGAAAATTGGAGGGAAGTGTATGGGACAGACCCGTTGTCCCCTCCGTTGTCGGGAGCAACTCATACAGAGAACTTAATTTATCATCTCTTGATATTCTAGAAATGGTTTATGCTCGCTTAACGCACGTTTCTCAGATCCTTTTAAAGCTTAATATTCAACCGCGCCACCTGCACCACATGCTCTCAACTGACACCCACTTTCGAGTCAGTGCCTCCGTTCCTATGTCTTTTCTCACATTCAACTTTAAATTCGCGCCGATGAACCACTTCGTCGTTAGTGCGCTGCACAACCTAAGCTCACTCGAGGTCATCTACCAATCCACATCGGGAACTTCGACCAGCGAATAGGCTACAAGAACAGTTACCCCTTCATTCTCATTGGCTGAAACCCACACGTCCCGTTCTTGTACTCAACCTTCCCTATCTCGACTGTCCAGAGCATGCTTTTGAACTTCACCATTGATGATGAATATGGGGACTCGTTGACCAGCGCTCTACCACAGTACGAGTTCGCGAGAGCATGGCACCAAGGCAGCCATTGTCCCTCTTGCGCCACAAAACTCGATTCTAATCAAACCTTCAAGCAATCCTGGCATGACAGCACCAGCAACGGCGGAGACAAGATCTTCTCAGTGACGTTCGAATTCACCGGTAAGGAAGTCTCTGGCTCAAGGAGTTCACGCTTATAATAAATATGATAGGTGTGGCATTATATGTTTACTGCATAATCACCCACAGCTCCAACAAAACTGCCTCGTATACCTTTCGCATCAATGATACTCTGGTGGGGCAATATACCCGCCAGATTGAAAATATCACGGAACCCGAATACCAAACGTTGGTATTCTCCGAAACCGATTTACCCCAAGGCCGTCATACTTTTCAATTCCAAAATGGTGGACCGTCAATATCCTCCTTAGCTCTTTTTGATTACGCCGTTTATACGTGAGCGATTCGTCTAGCACATGTTTGAGGTCTACTCATCTCACCTTGGCTCCCAATATGGATAATAGCAGTACAGCTGGGCTAATTCAGCCTGTGTCTGATACGTTGACTTGGAGTGGAATTGCCCACGCAGTTGCTACTGCACCCCTCTCGCCCAACGTCGGACACGGAACAGACACAACCAATGTCGGCACTTTGTCATTTCCCGTGCCTACCACGCATAATCCGACCACCCCGACCTCACCTGCTAATTCTCACATACAAACCGTCCCTATTGTTGTTGGAATTCTGATAGGTGCCGCCGCCGCTCTGCTTCTGAGCTATTTACTCAGATCGGTGAAACGCAAATTCGCGCGGTGGTTTACTGTTGCTCCTGAGACCATTGAGCCGTTTCCGTTTGTGGAAAACTGGAGGGAAGTCAATGGAGCAGATCCGTTGTCACCGTCACCTCCGCCCTACTCATCGAAGTACGTCCCAGAGGGTCCCATTTCGAGGAGTTGAGCCTCATCCATGGACCGCATAAGTCGCCATATATGTACCTACTTATACGCGGAGGCCCGGTACCGCATCGGCTGATACGCGTACTTAATCATCTCGACTCAGACGCCCCCCTTGTCTACTTCGTTCCTTTCATCGTGGTGACTATACCTCAATTGATGTATGTGTCGAATAGCACTTTGAAGCGAGCTCCTTAGAGTACCAGAGACGTTGAGTGTGAGTGCTTTACATGCTCTCCTGCGTAGTGATACAAATCAACGTCCAATCTCTTCACAGCACATGTATCTTCGGAACTTCACCATTGATGATTACGATGGAGGCCAGTTCAACATCAGCTCACCGACCTACCATCCGCCAGGTAATTGGACGCGGGGCGACGAATGCCATGGTTGCGCTGCCCATCCGAATAAGCAACGTGCGTTCCACGGTACATGGCACGATTCCACTTGTTATCCTGGACAAGACCGCGTCGTATCCTTGTCGTTCAGAGGTAAGCTCATGTGTTCGTTGAATCGTTGAGGCATTTGTCCGATAGCAAAGTTACCTAGGGACAGCCATTTACGTTTACTGCATCCTCTCCGACGATGCCAGTTTTTCTTCTAACTCTGCTTATGTTTTTGAAATCGACGATGTCTACGTCGGTCAATACATTAATCAGCCTCACAAAACGACAGACTCAGAGCTTTTCGAATACAACACACTCGTCTATTCGAATTCATCTTTAGACATGGGCGAACACCGTTTCAGCTTAATAGCGAAGTGTGATGTGGGAGATGTATTGATCCTTTTCGATTATGCGGTCTACACGTACGTCATCCAATTTCCATCGAGATGAGCAGACTGAAGCGTTGCGAGCAGAGGTACAGCTCCTGAAGCTCCTTTCGCATTTGACTCAATTCTATTGGAAACCTCAACATCGATAGTAACAGAAACTGCATTCCCAACAGGCCCAACACTCCCGTTGAATCCGATCTCAGCTTCTCAGTCAACATCCAAAATACATGATACACAAAAATACCAGATACTATGCGGGACTCTTGGTGCCGTCGTAGCTATATCCCTCGTGGTAGCCCTTTTCTTTGCGTACCGCCGTGTGATGAGGAAGAGGAATGGGGACCCTTCTCCAACCCAGACCTACACTTTCGATAAGGAGCTACTAGGAAAACCTCCACAGTACGCGAAGGGATATCTTGGGCAGTAGTAAGTAGTGCATTAGGAACCGCTTCCCTCGCCACACTTTGCGCTCAATGTGATTTAACTACGGACCCCTGTGCATGCCCCTTTATACGATAACCCGTTTCGTCAGCATGACGTCAGTCCCACGCCAGTTTCTGCCTTGTTTCTGCCTTCGACGACGTCAAAATCTGTTCTACAAGGCGTAATATATGATACTCCCCGACGGACCCCTCATCGAGCAAAATCTCACACATTGGCACGACTCAATAGCAACTCATTCGCGATATATCATGTGTCCGAGTCATCTGGCATGGTCACATATTTGCACGGCTTGAACGTTCAAACGTTCAGCGTCGTCCAGTGGGGAATTGGGCTTCTTGTTTACCTGGAATGTATGCCACCGTTGCATGGGGCATTGCATCCGCATCAGATTGCAGTGCTGCACTGGCTGTTTGTTCCCACTGACAGTCTACTGAGACGTCCTTTCCAGACCATTGAGACCCTCAGACTGGTGAGCTTCTTTACCTACGATGATATCTCACCGCAGCACTCTGATCGATGACATACTACCCAAATTCCTTCAAAATACTGACCGCCATCGCAAAATAACCATCATATTCTCTGTGCCGCTTATGACCAAGATACACACCGCCTTTTACAAGCTTACTAGCCCTACGAGCGAGGTTGGACGCATTTGGGATAGGCCAACTGATTGGCTTCTGGTATGTCTCAATCTTGTCGGCTGTACTGATGAAACGTTGTTGAAAATGAAAGTTCCATCCCGTATCTTTCGGGGAGACGGTAGTAGCCTTGACATCGATCTCCCCACCCGATGTTTTGTGGGCTGCGCGTTCACGACATGGATATCGAAGTTCTTCCTTTATAATTCTGTCGCTTGACGGAAGGTCTGCCGTCTACGCATCCGCACCATGATCGCTCGCAACTTCACTATAGACGATAATTTCAAGGGCAATTCTAGCCATCACGCACCAGACTACTTCCCTCCTGGTGGTTGGGCACAGGGAAGCGAATGCCCAACCTGCAGAGCGCAACCAGATCCACTGCGCGCCTTCCACGGTACATGGAATGACTCAAGCTGCCATCCTGGCACTATCCGCGCACTGTCATTCTCGTTTGAAGGTATGGGCACGCTTTCTAGTATGCATTGAAGATCAATTGACTCAAAGTACACTAGGAACTGCAATATATATCTACTGTATCCTGTCGAATGATCCCCGCTTCGACTCTATTTCTCGCTACGACTTTACAATTGATGCCGTCCCCGTTGGTCACTACGAGCATATTCCAAGTAAAAAATCTGAGCTCTTTGAATACGACACGCTTGTCTACTCAAACACCTCTCTCCAAATGGGCGGGCATCGTTTCGAGCTCGTTGCTAATTGCAACGGTGACGACAGTATTATAACTCTGTTTGACTACGCAATTTACACGTACGTCTTGTCAATCTTCTTCCTCCATTGCTCCTGGAACAGAAGACTCAAGCACCTGAGTAGCAGCTTCGTACCGCTCGACCACGCCTCTTCCGTCTCCAATGAGTCTCAGTCCATACTCGGCAAGCCCGGTGAACATGTCGTCCCAACTCTCTCACATGCTTCCGTCGCAATATCCACCAATACAATGGATGCTCCTACCTCCACTGGCCTGACTGCCACGTCCGATCCTCAGAACAAACCCCACAATCTAATACAAGCACTTCCATTTGCTATCGGCACACTCACCGGAGTTGTTACAACACTGATGGCTGCATACATAGTCTGGTACTTTCACCGCAAGAAATGCGCCTGGAAGATGACGTTCACGAAGAGATCTGTTGGAGAATATGAAGTCGAACCGTACCCATTTTCCTCATCATCGGCTAACCTTGACAGGAAGGAGAGAAAGGGAGCGAGCTTAGCCATTCACCAGTAGAAATTTTTTATCTGGACACCTCACCCGATAGTACCCCAAAAAACTAGTGCAGCATTTGATCGTTTGGCTCGGGATTTATTACATGCAGCCCCTGGCTCCTTTTGGCTCCTTTGGTTTAGCGCCAATTCAGCGCTGTTGCTTCTCGATTGTTTCTATTGAATCAACCATTATTTTTCAGACGAACAGAGCTGCATGATTCGACAAGTCATCGACCCTACATCTCATTAAGCCATAAGCGCATAAGCTGCCAGGCTGCTGAAATGATACATTGGACTCATCAAGGACTCGTTCACCTTCGCTTTGGCATTTTCGCTGTCCCTTTACTCATAGAAAGCAGAGGCAACTTTGGGGTACGCCGCCTTCCGCTATGGCTAGTAAGTACATGGCTACGTCCTAACGGCTCTCCAATCATACGAAGGGCGGAGTCGCTTCATGAAAACTTCACGCATCGTCCCTAGCATGACCTGATCACTCGTATGTTTTCAAACACTCAACTTGCCGAAGCCGTTAAAAAGACAAGATTATCATCAACCAACATTTTTCGACTAGAGTCCTCATCTTTCGTGGTTCTCCTCCCCCAAACTCATAGATCCAATTAGCGCCAACGGATCTCACTCTAAGTCAAACCAAACCTGCTGGTCGCGCCAATCCTGACGAAGCTCTTTTGAGGCTTGGGTAGAGCTATGGCCGCCTGTCGTCGACCGACGCAGGAAGGGTCAGTGTCTCTAACATCCCGTCCGGATCAGTCCGTCGCCCGGATCGCTGAAGTTCTCTTCTGTTAGCCGCTTCCCCGCCATTTCAGGCTTGCGAGTTGAATGGGATAGTAGTCGACCAGCTGGACAGAGAGTTCTGTCGGTCTCCCTCTTATCCGAAACCAAACTTGATAGCAATGGCGAGCCGACGGTGGAGAAGGTGGAGCCGACCTCGGTGGATCGCATAATGGTGGGGGAGTATATGACGCAAGGAAGCGATGGCTATGATATCCTCAAGACACAGAAGCAAGTTCTGACTTCGGAGAATGGCCAATCCAAGAGCGCCCTAGTCAGGAAGTATCTTCTCGGTAAGCTGAAGCCATCAGTCCTTATATCTCAGGTTATTAAAACTGGATTACAGGTACCCAAGTATTGAATCAAAAGATTCAACAGAAACAGGAGAAGCAAGAGAAACAAGAGAAACAAGAACCCAAAGCGGCGACGTCCGCAGCGAAACTTGTTTCCAAGTTTAAGCCATCCCTCCCCTCCGTTGACCTCCCCTCAAGGCCTTCACTCCCTTTTTCTTTGAAAAAATCCAGTTTACCTCGCTCTACCCCTTCGATTCCCTCTGCTTTTACAAACCCTTTATCAACCCTATCCACTTTCACCGTCCAAAGTGCTCGCAAGATGCGCGGCAGTCTCGAGGAACAATTCCAAAGCCTTACACAAATCGAGGCGATCCAGAAGCTCTCTCAGAAAGCATTGGACAAAGTCGCACCGTCTATCAAGTGGTTGGCGTCGCAGCGTCTCGTATCCGCCGCTCTTCAGCTCGCCGATTTCGAGGATGTTGGGTTGATGGATGCGTACGAGCGTCAGCGCATGCGCTTTGAGCTTGAGGCTCGGCGCTCGAATTCACGGTTCCGTTCTGCTCTCACACTGGGGCGCAAAGGCACGGGCTCCTCTACCAACAGCAACGATATGGACGCGATGGTGAAATCTGCCGATGAAGAGGCTGCGAAGGCTCTTCCGACAATCCTTCCGGTCGTCGATGGTCGACTTCGAGATATGAACGCTGGAAAGCAGTAAAGGCACCAATACTGTCGTATTTCGACCAAGTGTTCACGATTTTGGGCGCTTATTGAAGATCGAAAATTCCAAAAAATCGGAAAAATCGAGAAAAAATTATTTCCGGTGTCAATCCGGTGTCCCCATTTCTCGGTGTTATGCGTTACTGAACGCTTGGTCGAAATACGACAGTAGTAGATTGTGGTGGCTCCATGTACGATTCATACCTCGAACGTAGGATACCATGTTTCACCAGGGATCTCTTTTGAGACTGCCCGATGCGTTCCTGGAAGTACGTTGCCTTTTTTATCAACGGTAACTCAGTGAATGCGGAATACGCCACACCGTGGCCACCGCCCCGGCAAGTCCGCTAGCAGGTACTAGCCAACATGGGAGCATCATGTCTTCTTAAACTCTTCGACGACATCTGCTGACAACCCGTAGGTGCTCAAAGGATACAACGATGAATATCCTTGTCCATGTACATTTTCTTTGTATCGTCTTGGCTCGCTTTCCAATGTCGTCACCCTTCTACAGGGAGCAGTCTCAGCCCAAGTCTCTCGAATCGATGCTACTGCTACTTTAGTCAGTGGGGTTTACGTCGACTCCAACTCCCTTCAGAAATTCTTCGGTGAACGCCACCAGCTCTTCTCCAATCTCTACATTCTTCGTCTGCTTCAACGGCTCAATCAAGACCCCAAATGGCTTCACATAAGCACCCTTGAAGCGATCCTTTTCAGCACGGATGACGGGTGATGCAGCGGCGAACAACGAGGTATAAGCCCCTTCTTCAGGGGTGTACATCATCCAGCGCAGCGCTGGACTGGTGATCGATGGGAATGGGAGCTTGTGCGTGAATGTATCGACGAAGCCCGGGTGGACGGATATGCATATTATCGGGACGTCCAATGTGTCGAAGTGACGCTGGAGGATGTGAGTCCATGAGATGGAGCAGAATTTGCTGTGCCCTGAGAGTGTCAATACAAGAGCATGTAGTCATGATATTACGAGGACGCACCATAAAGGAAGAAATTGGGTACGGGCCGACGACGACTATAGTCGGGACTGAGGTCCTCTTTCGTTTGGAAGCGGATGGTCGCAGCCGAGGGTGTAACTTGATGAGCCTCTGAAGCCAGCTACCATTGAGGATGGTCAGTGACGCCGATGCACAAAGTCAAGGAACCCGTACATTTATGATGCGTACGTCAGAGTCGGGTAGTTTGGCGGTTTCGATCAACAGCGGAGTCAAGATGCGTGTGAGGACAAAGGGACCTAGATAGCTGCTCGCCGTCAAGGATGATAAGTAATCACAAAGAGACGTGCTTACTTGACTGCCGTAATCTCTGAAATGCCATCTTCAGTCATTTCATAGCCAGGTATCCTTGATCCAAGGATTAAAAGCCGATACCCGTCCAATCGCCTCGACTCACCCTCCTGCATTATTGACTATAGCCCAACGATCAGGAGCCCCTCCTCAAAGAGCTGTAAATACCACTCACCTAGAATATCCAACCTCGTCTCTTTACTCAAAAAGGTCTCAGCGGCTTGTTTGACCAGGATGGGGCGACTCAGATCCAGCTCCAGCCAAACCACTTCCCCTCCGTCTTCCCCATTCAACTTGGTGATTTCCTCTATAGCCGCCTTTGCTGCGTCACCATTTCGAGCACCGATATAGACCTTTGCACCCTGCTTGGCGAGGTACCGAGCAGTATGGAAGCCGATGCCACGACTGGATCGGAAAGAGTTGGAGGTTACGTGGAAAGATTCAAAGAGGAGTTCCGAAGACCTACTTCCCCCCTGTGACAATGGCAACCTTGCCACTCAAATCACCCAAATCATTGGCAGGGTTGAACTTGGAGGTGCCGTTACCCATGGCCGTTGGAAGTTTAATAAGTTAAATGTAGATGTGGTCGAATGACGTGCATGAGAAAAAGGGGAAGACTCACCTCTCTGTTAGTATATCGGTTAGTACACGCGCCTGTCATGATACGCTATCTGGATCGCGCGAAAGCTGGGTTCGACTCCCAGACAGAGAGTTCACGCATATGTTTTCCTTTTTTGAACGCAGCGTTTCCCGGTCTCTCCTTCCTACTCCACCTCGTCAGTCATCGGTCCCGTCATCTCTAAGTCTCTTGCAGAAAGGCACATATGCTTTGGCATTGCGATGATGGATTATATCGTCACGAAGGCTAAAAAAGCGAGACCATGTTCCGTCTCCCAAGCCCAACTTCAGTACGAATCTCCGATTCACAGCCAACCAGTAGAGACGGGTGACCAGTGCTTCACACAGAGCGTCGAGGGAATAAATGGAATTTAATGGAGAAACAGAGAAATAACCAATGCAGATAGACACAATCGATAGAGAGAGAGACGGGCATATAAAGGTCGTGACAAGGAACAAACATCAACAGGGCGTCATGACACTGGTGTGCTAAGATAAAAATTATAAAAGCCGAGACCGAGATCGAGATTGGAGAAGCTGGGGCTAGAGGAAGAGAGAGGGATGCTTTTGACGAGTTTACTGGTGGGCGTGGATGCGATGCGCTGATGATAACGGAGGAGAAAAAGAGGAGAAGGAGGATGTCATAACGTAGCTTGAGAAAAATAAGAATAACGAATAACGAGGGGTCGAGCATAGTAAGCAAGAAGAGGCACGAGGGTAACAGAAGTAAGCGTTCACTCCTTCACTTTCCATAGCACAGCAGCAGCGACGCCTATCACTAGAACACCGAAAGCTGTTGTTGGAATTGGATGCTACGGAGTCAAGCGCATTAGTAAACTTAGGCGTATTGGGGGGAAGAGGGGAGCAACTCACTGAGCGGATATACTGGATAGGCGCCGCTCGTTTCCTCTCCAATTCTGTCGTTGTAAAGTCGCCGACTATATGTAGAGAATCGCCGTCACCGGCGTCAAGAGGGTCACCAGGAAGACGAGTAACAGTGAATCGCGAACCATCCGTAGCAGTAGACGTAGAAGAATCCGAACACAACGACCCTTCAGTAAGCAAACGCACACTCGAGAAAGATTCAGTTTGAAGCAACGAACCCAGCGTTTCCCCCTCCAGCTCGTTCGCGAAATCAGCTTCATGATGTTTGCCATCTTCAAGTTCCCGAGTTTTGTTATTATAATCAGGAGACGTCGCGCGTAAGGGATCATCATCACCTGTTCCACTTTGGCTGACACTCGTAACACTTGTCGAATCTGTCATGCCGTCTTCGTACGAGGATGCACTGGTGCCGCTCGTACCAGCAGGAGACTGTGATCGCGATCGATTACCTGTCCGTCCTCTTGACGAACCTGAGCGCTTTCTCCGTGGACCCCTCGACGATCGTCTTGAGTCTGCTGACAAGCTTCGCGGACTTGGGGGTGTTGCAAGACCATGATGAACATCTCCGTTAACGCGGAGTCCACTGCCACTGCTGCTGGCGGACGACTGAGCTTTGCTTTGGAGTGTGGTCAGGGTAGCAATGCCCACATCCACCTCCTTCACCTTCGTTTCCCATTCTTCCCGAGCTTTGGAGAGACGTGAACGTTCCTCGGCCCATTCCTCTCGAACGCTGCTCCATTGACCCTCAACATTCTTCTTCCACTCTGAGAGCATTTGTGCCAGCGTCTCCTTCTCTTGCTCAGCTTCGGTGTCGACTCGGGAAGCAACGGGCGCCTGTGCGTCCCTCTCAGCGAGGGCGGTAGCAACAGCAGCCGATACCGAGGAAGAAACGACAGTCTGCTGACTCTCTTGAGTAGCCTTGACCATACCCTCCAACTCGGTGACCTTCGCCTGGAGAGTCGAGATAGTAGACTGCGCAACATCATGCTGGGCCTGCAACGACGTGGTCAAGGTGAGGAAACTCTCAAACTGGGACGAAAGCGATGACAGTCGGGAGTTGAGTGCGTCGAGAAGCTCAACCGATTGGTTGTTCGCAGGAGCGGGCTTCTCGTCCATGTACATTCCCATGCTGGCGGGTTCGGGTGTGCGAGGCCGCCCAAGCTCCTCGTTCCTCCGCCGCCTCTCGTCATCTTCACGATCAGCCTCCTCCTCGACATCCCTCACCTTCTCCTCCCTCGACACACTCGGCTGCTCCCTCTCCGACTCCTGCTCCTCATCCTCCTCAGCGACAGGTTCAAGCTCATGTGGACCAACAGTAAGTACACTCCGCGCATCATCGTCATCCTCCTCCTCCACGCCACCCGTTTCATCAGCATCATCATGCGGAGGTACGGCATGCCGGCTCAGCTGAATCAGATCCCTCAGATCATGAACCTCCCGCTTTATGACGTCCTGCTCCTTCAACAATCCCTCTAGCTCTCGAATCTTGTTCACATGGGTAGACAGCGACGTCTGCGTATCACGCAGCTGGTCCTGGAGCTCGGAAAGCGCAGCGGTAGTAATGGGCTGTTGTGCGGGGGCAGGTGGTGCGGGTTCTGGCGCAGACGGCTCAGAAGGTGGTCGTACGGGGGGAAGTGTATGCGGGTAAGGTGGAAGATTAGTTGGCTGAGTTTGTTGCGAATCAGTAAAACAAAGATTGCCTTTGGGTCTTTATCTCTGAGTAACTCACCAGTGATCCCCCCAGGGTATCCTGTACCTCCGTGATGGTTCCATTCAGGCTATGAAGCTCGGAACCGGTCTCGCGAGACTTTTGAAGTTCTCCCTGGAGACGGTTGAGGATATGCTCAAAGGTTAAGCCGCTTTTCCCGGGTGGGCGCATACCGCCACCCATGCCGCCCATTCCATTTATGCCCTGCTGCATGCCAGACGACGACCGCCGTGGTGGGCCATTAGCAGGGTTGGCACCAAAGTTGAAAGAAGAGTTCATGGCATTCGACGAAGGACCCGCCTGCAGTGACGAGGGTGCCCCATGTTGTTGCTGTTGCTGCTGTTGTTGTAACGACTGTTGGTGATGTTGCTGCTGTTGATGTTGTTCGGAACGTAAGGCAATCTGGAGGTCTTGTTCATTAAAGATGCAGAATACTCGTGCAGCGACTTTGTAGTGCAGAATTTTGTTGTCGTCACCAACAATGTCGATACCGAATTCCTGAAGCGAACTGAGCTTGGAAAACGGTGCGCATGGCTCTGGGAACGCACCACAATGTCGTCGCTTTTCAGGTCCCATGGATCTGATTCCATGCCCTCTGGACTGAGCCGCTCCCCGTTGATGAATGTGCCGTTCGAGCTCTTTACGTCTTTTATGTAGATCTATATGCGCACCCAATATCATCACATTGCCGTACTTTGCAATCCCCAGCACCATGACTGGACATACCTTGCCCCCCTCCTCCCAAATCTCCGCATGCTGTCTACTGAGAACTTTCGAGTCGAAATAGCCATTTCGTTCGCCTGGAACTGTCTTTGCATTAGTTTGACGTCCAATTTTCACCCGTTGGTTGCCGACGAGGGAGATGTGCTTGGGGACGAAGGAGTCGTTGAGGGGGTAGAGATAGAGCGCCGGGTACATTTGTGAGTGTGGTGAGGCGAACGGTGAAGGAGCGGGCATGGATTTGGGGGCGAGGGAAGGGGAAACGTCGGTTTTGGAGGGGAGGGAAGGGGGGATCGAAGTGCACCAATCAACAGGTCACACACTCAGGCACTCTCCCACGGTAAACACATTTCTCCCACGCGCTCAGACCATCCTCCAGTTGTAATCACAATTTATTTATTGGACGAGTACCACGACGCCGACTCTGAGCAAATCAGCCAGTCCTAACACCCTTTGTCCTCTTCAACGCCTGAATGACCTCCCCTTTTCATATCAGTGAGCGCTTTTGAGGTGGACCTCATCCTTGAGGCACGCCTTTTACCTCAGGGCTGTACATCACCCAGCGCGTCGCTGGACCAGTGATCGATCGAAGCGGGACTTGGTGTATCAGTATGAGCGCATCTACTGCTAGGTGTACAGAGATACGGGGACGAAGACTCTGAAGGAAGAAATTCGGTACACACTGAGTGCGGGTATAGTTCGGACTGAAGTTCTTATTCTTCTTTCGTATGGGTGCTGCCAAGTCCCTCACGTTGGATAAAGACCGTCAAGCCTCTCAAGAAATCGAAGACAACATTCGACGACGGTACCAGCATGAAAATCTACTACCCAAGTAGCCAATATGCCACTTTTCGCCCCCCCCCCCGTCCAGTCAAGCTTAATTCAGCTTGAGTTGCGGCCCAGCTAGCAAGGAGTATTACGACCAACGTTGTTGGTCCTCCTTAGTGGATTCCGCGAGATGTGAGTGACCGTACCGTGGCCATAGAATATTGATAAGTGGCAAGAAGGAGTGCGACAATAGATCTCTGTTAGTATATCGGTTAGTACACGCGCCTGTCATCTCTGACTGGTCGCGCGAAAGCTGGGTTCGACTCCCAGACAGAGAGGCTGGACGTTGTAGTATCCGTTTTGTCCACCGTGCGCACGTTTGGATATCAGCTCAAAGAAGTGACCATTACCAATGGCAACACGACAAATTGGACCAATAAACGTGTGGCTTTCCTCTGAATCGAGTCGAATGAGTCCTCTTTCCTGGTTAGTACCTCGAGAAAGGGGAGTGTTAGTCAAAGTACAATCCACCATTGATGGACATCTATATATCTCATCCTTTTCAACTATCCGACCAGCACATTCAACGAAAATACATACCGATTGTCCTGGGCATGGATGCATGTCAGCAATATGAACAGATGAGCCTCTGGGTCGTCTTTGAAGAGATTTCGGGCTGGTAGGGAACGGATTAGGGGAGACAGGGAAACTGTGAAAGGGGTCTTGACTCACTCATGGCTGTATCGACGTAACCAGGTTCGTATGCGTTCACCGTGATTCCGTGTCTAGCGAGGTATTTGGCTGCTGCCTGGGTCAAGCCTCGTACGGCGAACTTGCTTGCTGAATATGCCGACATGCCCTCGAATCCTTGATCTCATGACTCAGTAAAGCTCACGCACGACTCGTACTCAAATATACAGACCTTGTTTCCCTGCGATTGATGATGCCCCGATAATCCTACCGCCTCGACCCTGCTTGATCATCTCTTGCGCTGCGTACTTGTAGCACAGGAAGACCCCGCGCGTGCGTTGATGGCCTGCATGTTATCCCAGATGTCTGCAGTAGCTGCCAGTGCGTCCGTTGCCGCATCAGGATCAAGGTTATTGACTTCGTTTCGATGATATGACGAACTCACTGTCAGTGATACTCGTCGCGCTGTGAATCCCCCCATTGGCAACCATCTATTGCCTTTTCAGTATACCTGTTCTCCCTGAGCGGTGCCGGACTCACAACATCGACACTCCCTAGTTCTCTCACAGTCCCCTCCACCATCGCCTTTACTTCTTCTTCACTCCGCACATCAGCAGCAATCACGCACGTTTCCACTTTGCATGACTGCGAGACTTCTTCTTTCACCTGCTCGAGCTGTGCTTTCTTCGACTCGACGTCACTTAGCCCGATGCGATAACCATCCCTAGCGAGTCGAAGGCTGATAGCGCGGCCGATTCCTTGGGAGGCTCCAGTGACGAGGGCGACTCGTGTTGCTCCTAGCATAAGTGGGTATGAGACAAAGGAATGTATTGAATTGAAGACTCGACATCTACATTTATATGCTCTATGTGCTGACCTTCCCATGAGTTCAACCTACAGCTGTTCGCTTTCCTGGATCCTGGCTACGCAAAAATGGCAGGTCAGATGATAACGGAGAGTTCCATCATATTCACTTCAAGTTCTCGCACCGGCGGTTACTCCTCCTGTCTCCTTTTCCGATCACCTTTCTCAGAAACGTCTCAACCTCAGCAAGGAACCCTTCTCAGCATCTCAATACTGTGACCTGTCTTCCTGTCAGCCCTTGGTCAATCAGATAGAGATACTCAGCCTATTGCCGGAGTCACAAAATTCTATAAATACTGCATCAAGCCCTTCGCTGCTACCCCATCCTCAACTCCCATTATGGCTACCAACAACCAAGAAACTGCTGTTGTCGAGAGGCATCCAAAGTACTACATGGACACCTTTGTTTCCAAGGTATACTCTTCATGCTCTTTTGGGATCAAGAATTTTTACTGCTTACTGACTCGATTGAGCAGGTGGAGGATCAGCTATTCAAGCTGCCGAAACAATACTTTACCGAACATTCACCGTTCTTTTCTACCATGTTCTCTCTCCCCCAGGGGGAGGACACCGAAGAGGGAACGTCTGACGTCAACGCGATCTCCTTGCCAGTCTCAAAGCTCGAGTTTGAGCGGTTCTTGGATGTCCTGACTAAAGGCAATTCTTTCATTCAATATACCCTTCCTCACTCAACTCTACTAGACATGAACCACGTTTCCCTTTCACTCAAGAGCATTGGCTTGCCGCACTGCAGCTCGGAACTAAATGGGACTTCCACCGTATCCGACGACATGCTGTTCACAAGTTGTCCCAAGTGGATATCCCAATCATGGAGCGTCTTGAGCAGGCTCGCCTCTATGGTATAAGGAAATGGGAATTGGAGGCCTATTCTGCGATTGTCCAGAGGGAAGAGTCAATAACCGAAGAATAAGCTCTTCAGATTGGGTATTCGACGGCGTTCAAGTTATCCCAGCTCCGTGAGAGACAGCTCGGGCAACAGCTCAATCGGCATTCAAAGTTTTACCTCAATGATGAGGTACAGAAACTAGCAGAGATACCAGACGATCGTAGTCTGAAAAGTCGTATCAGGCTGGGATGTTCATGGGGGGAAAATGAGTATAGCTCCTGGTGGTAGATAGACAGGGGAATTGAAGGGGCTTCGTTGTAGAGGATGATGACATATTTGGCTGCTGCCTGTGTTGAGCATTTCAAGACTCACAGCAGAGCTTTTCAAGGAAGACGCCAATATTGGTTCAGATCCTTGACCCCATCCGAAAAGTACGAACGACTCAGCTGCCCATCTCAGTGTCGGTTCCTGCAGGCGGCCCCTGTTCTAGGGTACTCGTTCCCACGGTGCGCTCCGAGCCGAGCGGACCGGTCAGGTGAATTCCTCGATCGGTCTTATTCTGATTCAAGAGAGCTCTCCGTGGCCAGTCTGAATCGCCTTCTGTCAACATCTACACGTTTATGCGACTATATATGTGGCCCAATCTATGATATCTGGGGGGATATTTCTACGGCCATATCGTTGTAACTTATCTTCTTCGGTCAGCATCCGCTGAAACCCTCGACCAAGAAAGAAGTATCTCTGCCTGGCGATTTCTGGCCCAGGATCGACCAGCGCAATGTGCTCGCTGAGTTTGCGGAGTTTCCTGGATCATCGAAGATATTAGAAGTAAGTTCAAAGTTGAACCGTCGGCTTGCTCGGCCACTTCGTCTTTGCCTCCTCCATCGCGCTCAACCTGCGTCCCACTGTCTAGTTTATCTTCAAGACGCGGAACATCGTACGGTCAGTATCAACGTAACCTAGCTCTCTATCGAAACGGATAGCGTCACTGTCATGCCTTGTGCTTTTGGCTCGGAGGCAGTGGAATGCAAGAGTTCGTCGTTGATGGAGTTCGGGGACGTTACATGAGGCTCGCAAGAAGACCAAGAAGACAGCGATCAGAACGTCTGGTCACACGGGCTCGTGACGCTGCTAGAAAGGCAAGTAGAATTCCATTTTCGACACATTTCTTCTTCGGCATGTCTATCTCGGCCTCCAAATGTCTAAATTCTATCTTACAAACCCAGATCGACGATCCCGCTTGACATGGCCCGTGCGCACCATATAAATGTCGCCGTATGTCGTCGAATGTCTCTCGTTGCTCTTTGCTCTACTCCCCCATCATCTCCTCACAACGGCCCCCGCCAAGTCTAACGACCTCAACGTCCTCCACAACGACCAAGTCAACCAACTTTTGAATTCGCACTCGTTCGCGTCACCAGCTTCGCCCAAGCATCCCCCTTCCTTACTGTTTCTTCCCTTCGTTCATCTTTGCCTTCGTCCTCGTTCATAGCTTTCCACGCCTTTCACGCTTTCCTTTCACTCTTCGTTCTCTCAGCTACTTCTTTCCATTGGTTATCGCTTTCGTTCGCTATCACTTTCTCTCTGGTTCGAATTCCTACCTTAATCACGAAATGGCCTCTATCGTCTCTTCAGAACCCCAATTACCTTGCACTACATCGCCCCCAGCCTTACCTTCTACGACCCCTTCCGTACCCTCTAGTCCTTCTCCCGTCGATCTGGACCTCCATGGCTCCGATGCTGACGATGGCGACGTCGAGCCTGCCGTCAGCCTCGACTCCATCGACATCAGTATTCCAGGATCGGACGCCGACGAGTCATGGCATTCGTGGCGCACCAGATATTCGGACGAAACGGACATATCGAACAAGTCGGTCGCCTCCAAGAACTCTGAAGCTTCCCGCCAGTCAGTCGAGTCCCAGGCTTCGAGTTCGTCCGCTCAAACATTCGTCACTGACTCTGCGGGCTCTCAGGGTACGTTCTCTATCTATATTATCACCTTTCATCGATTTCCTTCGAAGTTTGCGCACAAATATTGCGCATATATGCATTTCTTGCTGTCCATACCATTCTCTCTTCGTTATTCTGAGACCATCCTACTTATATGCGCTGCGTTGGTTCCAGATATAGAGGTCATCACGTCCCCGAATGCATCCATGACCCTTCATCCTTACGATCAAAAAGTCCACCCCTACAATCTCGTCGATGGCGCTCACAAGCGTGCTGATTCGGCTTCTTCAAACTCTGCGCTACCCCCAAATCGTTTCGCGTATCCGGATTCCTACTCTGAAGGCAATCCATACGCGTATCCCACCAGTTCTATCACCGCGGACTCAACTACGGCCGAACGTCAAGCTGCCTGTCTACCTATCCAAACATCGTCGACATCACCTTCCGACGCCCCTAGCTCTGTAGCTGGACCACAGGATGACTTTTCTTCGAACAGCGCCATGTCAAACGGATCATCCGTCCAGACATCCGCGCCCAACCCTGCGCTACAGGCGTCCGCACCTACACGCCGTCGCCTCAACGCATCTATACCTATCATCAATCCTCTCGATCGCAGCGTCGTCCGCCCTCCCACTATGCAGGCGAAGGAGGCTGAGCGTGGGTTGCTCACCGTCGAGGAGGAACCCTCTGAAGTCGGTGAACGCACGGTCGTGCCATCCCCGATCCCTACCCCTACGGTGACTTCAAAGGAATTGCACGAGCCCGTGAAAGCTGCGACGGGTAACTCGGAGCATGACTCGAAACCAACAGAAGTCGCCCAGGTCGTCTACTGCGCCAAACCTCCAATCGATTTTAAAGAGCTCATGGCTACTGCCCAGACTAAACGTGCGTCCGAGGCCGTTGAGAAGGAAGGTTCGGTTACCTCTGCAACATCTACGACCACGGCCCAATCCGCATTCAAGTCGCCCAACGTTTACATCAACGGCTTACCTCCTTACTATCCTGAAGATGAACTCCTCGCTCTCACCAGCCCTTACGGTACCGTGCGTAGTGTGAGGAGCTTCACAAGACACGTCGATATCTCTCCGTCTGCCTCCACTGGTGCTTATGCCGATTTGACCGGAGATGGCATATCCTTGCCCGGCAAGAAAGCCAGTGGCTACGGCTTCGTATTGTGAGCTAGAATTCCTCCTCCGGTGCCCCTTGCTCACGAATCGTAGGTTCGAAACGATTGAGGGTGCAGAGCGATGCATTGAGGGCCTGAAAAAGTATCGGAATTTGCATCCATCCTT
This sequence comes from Pleurotus salmoneostramineus, assembly GCA_002583695.1. Lineage (NCBI taxonomy): Eukaryota > Fungi > Basidiomycota > Agaricomycetes > Agaricales > Pleurotaceae > Pleurotus > Pleurotus salmoneostramineus. The sequence goes on from BEWF01000197.1 coordinate 195,990, forward strand.
CTCCAAAGTACGTTCCAAGTTTGCGTCTCAGATTCGCGCGTATGTCATTAATCTTTGTATTATAGCAAGTGCACAAAATTCCCGGAACGCCGTACACAGCTGTTCAGTCTCCAGCAGAAGCTGAAGTCGCTGGTTAGCTGGCTCAGCTCTCTCTGCGGATGAAGTCTTACTCACCATATCTCTATTAGATGATAAGGAGGATGAATCTGACAGTTTCAAAGCGAAAATGGAGAAGTTCGAGGACAAATCATCGACCAACCTTTATATTGAGGGGTACGCTATCTTGTCTCTGATCCGGAGCGCGTTGGTTAACCACACGACATCATTGAATAGACTTCCTCTTAGTATTGATGGACCTGTACGTCCTGGTTCCCCAGTCAAACCTCTAACTCAACTCGCGTCGTAGTTACTCGCCGCTTTGGTCTCGCCGTACCAAATCAAAAGCAGTCGTTTCTTCCAGACGAAGCTCAGTCACCCTCCTAGGATTATTGCATTCGTTCGGTATGTTGATCGTTATAGCACCCAATCAAAAGCACCGACTATTCTCTTTCAGCCTAGAAACTCGCTCAGCGGCTGAAGAAATCATTGAACGTCTTCATGGTCGCATGGTTCGAGGCTGGAACGATACTGGTAGTCGGATATCCGTCCGCTTCGCTGATAGTACCGAACAGCGCGAGCTTCGTGTGCGTCTTGTGTTGTTGAAGCTAGTGTATATTCTAACGGTTGCTACAGCGAAACGAACGGCAGGGTCACTCTACCCAGAGGGGAGAACTGTCATCCAACAAGCTCACCATGGCTCAAGCCGCCTTACTCAGCCTTCGTGGTCGGGATTTGAAGAACGAAAGTCCTGGTGTTTCTCCTTCCACGACCTTGAGTAGCTTGGCCAGCTCTCCCTCCTTGGCTACTCTTTCTACAATGCCCAGTGCCCCCTCTTATGGACGAGCCCAGAAGATGGGTGACTATGCCTCTCACGCCATGGGTCGAGGAACTGAGTTTGCCTTGGGTCCGGCTGGAGCCCTCCCATCTATCACTTCCCCTTCTTTTGGAGCGGATGCTATCAACGCAAGTCCCTATATTCCCGCTCGCTTCCTCCATGGTACCTACGAAGCTGAGGATGTTGACCGACAGCACGCACCATTTCAGAACGTCCGTCCTCACTTCAACATGCTTGACCAAATGGCCGCACAGCGAACTCACGGGACGTTGGCTCGGGATGCGTTGACTGGCAGGTACCCTGTTATTGGCTCCGGGCAACACATCGAAACGATGGGTGCAACTCCTTTGGCCGATGGTCTAGGGACAAATGCCGGACATGCTGTGATTGGAATGGGCCTCCGAGGTGTGGGCGGGATGGGGTTTGGGATGTCGAATGGACGCAGTCACCATCAATCAGTCAACGGCTATACGCCTGCAGAGGAGCTCTTGTTTCAAGCCCACAACGCCAGCTTGCGCCATCGAAATAATCAACCTCAAGTCAAACCGAGCAACATCCCCCGCCCTCACCAGGGTAGTGGCAGGACCCAAGGAAGAGGCTCGTCTGAGGCTTCCGTCGGAAAGTGGCGATCGAACAGTGTGGCTCTCAAATCACTCAACACAGGTGGTCGCGACCTTGCCGACGAAGAAAATTTCCACAGCAACTACAGGCAGGGCGGCCGTCCGCTAAATGACGATATTATGCCTGCGCCCAAGGGATCGCGGGACACGAGCGCGTCATATCGTCAACATCAGCAACAGTCAGCTGCGCCATCCCACGGCCATGTTCGTTCTACGACTGTCCCTCATGCTAATCGCACAACTGTCCCCACACGCCATCAACAACACTCGAGCATCAGCAACCCTCACTCTAGCATCTCTGCCAACAATCGGAACGTTGCCTCGACCGACTCTCGGAACGCCAGTTCCTTCAACAAATTCTCCAAGCTAGAGCACCATAACCTCGAGACGAACAACACGAATCAAACGATGAATAATTCTGGTCTCCCTCTCAAGAAACTCTACGTCAACGTTGCGAAGACCCAGCCTCAAACCCATCATCAACACCAACGTTCTTCTTCCGATCTCTACAAGAACGATAACAACGGTCAACGCAATAATGGCACCTTTGCAAGAACTAATCGACCTACCAGGTCCGATAATGCTCATGAATCCCCTGTTATGCCGTCACCTACTCTCACATGTGGATCACAGACGCCCTCTACCTTGAGTCCCGCGACTCCTTACTTTGGCTCCTTCGCTTCGTCTGATGGAGTCCAAACCCAGGCGAAGGTTTCTATCAACGGCGGTACCATTGAACTGAAGGGTGCGATCAGTGAGCAAGTTTAGCGTTGGTAAAGGTTTTCGGCACACAATCATTATATCACTATTACTCTACACTCGCACCACCCTTGTTATCATACTTCATTCGACTAATATGAAACCTGTGTCACTTGCACGGAACCTCTGGGCTTATGAAGGAGCGACTATAGGGTAGGTATCATTGCAGCACAAGCTATGTACATTCATAGACCTGCGTAATGTCCGTAAAATGCCTCATAAGAAATAACGAAGATCAAGTCCTAAACCAAAAAGTGACTGGGACTAAGCCAGCTAGCTGATGGTGCGCGTTGGCTTCTAAGCCAAGAAAGCGAACACAGCAGCAGCAACACCAGCAACACCAAGAGAGGCCGAGAGCGATGAAGCACCGTTGTTGGTTTGCTCAGCGGGTGCGGCAGAACCAGTTCCGGTTCCGGTTCCAGCGCTGCTGGCTCCGCCAGTGGGACTAGCACCTCCCGGGATCACAGTAGTGGTAGGGTAAGCGGATCCCAAAGCACGAATTTCAAAGGGCTCAGATTGCGCATAGACCTGCATTCGGCAGTGAGCATGCAACGCTCCGACGAGGGATTCTCAAAAAATTTCAGGCAAATAACTCACATTGGTCGAGTTGAGAGGATTGGCGAGTTGGAGGAAGTAGTTTTGCCCAGGCTTGAAGTCGGCTTGTTGACGAGTAATTTCCTTGGAGCAATCAGCATTGGCCTGGATGCTGATGACAGCTTGGGGTTGAACGAGGATGGTGGGATCAGTGTTCCCGATGCTGTCCGAAAAAAAAACATGAGTGACAACGTCCGTAAACGTAAGCAAGCTAGCAACGAACAGGACAGTGTAGTCATTGTTGGGTGGGTTCGTTCTGCACGTCCAGGAGAAGACATTGGCAGACTGGGCGACTAGAGACAAATGAGAACATGATTTGACACGAAAAGCTGTAAAAGATGCTCACCCCACCAGGTCGAAGAACTGGGTGCCGTAATGGCAAACTGGTCCTGCGCAGAGGCAACGGCAGCAACAGCAGCGACAATGGCAAGAGATTTGGCGAACATGGTTGAAGAAAGAACAATGAACCGACGAAAGGTAGAGTTATAAAGAGTGTGGGGAGTTCACCGTGTTGGGGGAGAAGAAGAACAAGCGAAAAATTACGGGCGTGTGTTCGGGCCCGGCGTTGGTGGGAATCGTATCACGAGATAGACAGGAGATAGGAGTGTTGACATTTCGCTAAATAGATGACGGTGTGCCTCCGATCTTTTCCGTGACAAACCACCCAGTGAAATGCTCGGGGTCGGGGGACTTGAGCTACCCTACTACGCTGAGATTCCGATCTTCGAAGGCGACCATCAAGAGATAGTTATCGTCACTGTTGTTCGGGCTTGGTTTGAAAGGCATCCCTTGCTTTAGGATATGTAGAGTAGATTTCCAGATATCTTGAGCGTAACTGAGGCACCCAGTAATTCAGGATCTTCACAACCGCGGTCGAGTCATTGGCCGCATCATGGACTCGAGCGAATTTTCCAAGGAAAGTACCAAGAGGTGGTAGAACGTCTTCGAAATAGGGGAGCTTGGGTCAGTAAACGATAGCGCACGAAGGAGGGCAGATAGATGTCATACAGAAAGGGACATTGTAAGGAGTCGTAGGCGTGGGTGTCTCAGGCTAGCCGATTGTTTCCCGTATGCCTGCTTGAGCCTCGAGTGGACGTTACGTCGGTTGCATTGAACTCGAAGGCTGACACTTAAAGCTTAAAGCTTAACGTGCCGGGATGTAAATATAGCCATGGAAAGGATTTCAAATGTTACAACGGCTGTAATGACAATTTGACAATGTGGAGTGAGCTACGCAAAAAGGTGAACTTCCTTGTGCTTCTGGAAGTCCGTCCAGGTACTTCGAGGAATTTGTATGTTCCATTCCTTAATTTTTCGTTCGTAATGCTGATGCTTTGAAGGATTTCCAACGTCTAGGGCTATGGCGTTATCGTCCATACGCAGGGTCAACAACTGTGCTTCCTGGATTTGCCCGTAAACAACCATTTCATTCCACCGACCAGGTTTGCGGACAGGAAATTGGCCTCCCATGTTGAAATGACGGGAGAAGAGGACGTATGGCTTTTGAACACCCCAAGAGGCGACTAATTCATCGCGCTTGTTTTGGATTCGAGCGATTGTGCAGACATTAGCATTGACGTTGGTTTGGGGTGCCGTTTCGGGTACCCAAACCTAGAACAATGACGATGAGTACGCACAAATAGGGTTATGTAGTTTGGAGAGGCATCTAACCTTTTTTAACGCCTTCCACTGATCTTCATTTCTTGCAAACATAGCACAGACCATTGTCTTTGCGTTACCCTTACCGTGCGCATACTTAATCCAGCCGCCAAAGTATTTCGCACTGTAATGATACGGAAATGACTAACAGGTTGATGGTTTTGAGGTGGAGAGATGGCAAGACGTACATGGCAGGATCATCAGTGATGTAACATGCGTATCCCCAACGCGCGGCTTCCTTCCGATCATGCTTTCGCCATCCCTTTTCGAGAAGTTCAATGGATTCCATGTCCATACCAGAATACCCAAGGAAGAGAGGTTTGGTGTAGCTGCTGAGGTTCAGATCAACAAAAGGTGTGACGATGCTTCGGTTTCGACGCCACATTTCGATGCCAGCTTTGTACGTAGCCATTGTTAGGCCTTTGGTCCCTTGTACAAATTGGAATGTCACGCCTACGGCGCAACAGTTAGTCCTTTGAATTGAACCAGTGTGAAACGGGTTCACGAACCAACCATCATTTCTACGATGTCACTGTAGGGGTCATCGTCGAAGAATACCTTTAAACCAGTATTAGCATGGTTGGGCCATTTCCAGTAAAAAAGATAGAGGCGCACCATATCGGAGTAAGTAGTGCTGGTATCATATGAATGAATAGTATCGAAGTGATGCACTACATTCTCTGCGGAAACAAGTACAAGAGGTGTGAGGAGAAGGATGAAACCGGATTCGAAGGATGACTTACTATCAAAATTCTCATCGTAGCTGACGAGGTCGATGATCGGCTTGTAGTCCCCGTTTGCATCCGGAGCTTTCCAATACCAGAGAGCTCGGTCACACCTTTCTCCATCTTCAATAACTAAGGACCGGAGACTCGAAAAACGAGCATACATGACCTTGTCCTGGCTGTGGCATACGATGGCAAGCTTGGCGCCGTGTTTGAGAATATCTCCAACGATAGCTGGAATGTCAGGGTGCATCCCACATTTAACGGCGGGGTTGCTGAACAAGATATATATTTACACTTCAGTAACACGAGTGAGTGTTTGGATTGAGTAGAGGCCGGCGTACCTTCTATCATAAAGATCCCAGGTGTTTTGCTGCAAGATATTGTCCTCGACGGTTGGGAAACGTCCACGGCCCCTGCCCCATCGACTACGATTGAGCTGGCCCCAAAAGATGGTTCCACTGTGGTGACGCAGCAAGAATAAAGCAACAGATGTAGCTGGGGGAAACAGAGAAACATACTGAGTATCAAGAGCGACAACTTTAGGGAAAGGTTCCATCAGTGGGGTTGGACCAAGGTTCGCTTTGGGTTGTATTGTAGTACCTGGTCTTATTGTGCTCGAGAGAATACAGCATGGGAGATAAGTTGGGGGTCGAGGAACTCATGTAGATAAGTACAACGGGGTTGGCGAGCCACAAGCGTCGGCTTTTGCGAGTCCCATGACTGAAACTAGTCACTTCAAGTTACGGTAAGTTGCGTTGGCGTTTCCTAGTCCCGGGCAGGGTCTTGGACCAATCGGTCGGAGGAGAGCATTCCTGCGAGACACTAGTACTAAGTAGAGCACGATGGAATCAGTGAGAACAATGGAGGAAGGGAAAAGTTCCGTCGATGTGGTGGCTGTTTGACGCGAATCATGCGTAGGTGGCGGTGTCAGGGTGTCCGGAGGGAAGTAAATTCCTCCAGGGCGTGTGGCGCGGGAAACGTCGAAACTCCGCAATCAACGGTTTACAGCCAAGTCCAAAACTGGTGCCGTCAAGCTGATTGTAATCTCGCGATCAGGCGAACATACTGACATCGGGGAAATTACATCGGGAACTTCCTGAGTGCATTCTCATGCACCTGCTCGACACCCCCGTTGCGCTACAGCCTACAAGGAGAGGACCTCAACAAGTAGTTTTCGGATGGTCTCGGGACATCGAGGACCATCCACATAGCCATACAAGTACTTACTCAAGCTCAAGCACTGCGACGAGTCAAACATCCGAGCCCAGTCATGTTTCCCAAAATCATTGCCCTCGACACAGAGTACGAATCTACTGGTTTATCTATCTCAATGGCTTACTGTTGGTCTCTCAGTTGGACCATTTTCTGGGGAAGCCTCGATGGCCGCACATGGGGAAAGGGCCCGCGAGCGCTGTCTACCCTCGAAGACAATATCAGTCAGAAGAACTTCTGGGAAATCTACGACCAAACGTACCATAAGATCCCTTGGTTCCCCTCAATGCTGAGAGTTCATTTGTACTTGCCAGAAACCCCAAAAACATGTGTGGGATGTTTGCGGATGTTCCTGCTATAATCGGCGATATCTTGAAGAATGGTGCGAAGCTGGCCATTGTGTCACGCAATAAACACAAAGCACTGTGAGTGTTTCTGTTGGTCTTAGTTTCCTGTCTCATCCGAGTAGATGTGATCGAGCTCTTTGGTACTGGAAAGCACAAGATAGCAGCGGAGGATACAAACCTATAATTGAACTCGCTACGTACGACGAAGTCTATGACGGTTCGTCGAATTTAAAGCTGCCTATTCCTTCATTTTGACGGCCGTTCTAGATAATCCAGTGACACATTTTAACAGGATACATTCTTATGATACCAGTGTCGTCTACTCGGACATGGTCCGTCGCACAAGTTATGTCCATCCCTATCCGCAAGGCTGACACTATTCTCTTAGTTATACTTTGACGACGACGCTACAAGCAATATTGTCGAAATGATGATCGGTACGAGTATTTGGCTTATATGATGCTCGGCTTATATGTCAACTCGAACATCAGGTGTTACATTCCAAGTTTCCAGAGATCAGAAAGGACTGACCTGGGACAACTACAATGAGGGTCTCAAAGTATGGCGGCGTAACAAGGGTATCGTCTCGCCGTGGAAGGGGCTGAACCTTTCATCCTACCCAAACGCAAGATTCCTTGGTTATTCTGGAATGGACGTCAATACTATCAAATTATTGGAGAAGGGCTCGCGCAGGCATGATAGGACTGAAGCGGCGCGGTATGGCTTCGCTGTCTATGTCGCTGACAACCCCGCTATGTATGTGTATGTTTCAACATCCGTGTCGCATTTAACCCTAATTTCTTGCCGTATTCTAGTGCAGAGTACTTCAATCGATGGATTAAAATTTCCGGTGAGGGGGCCTTTGACGAGACTATCGTCTACAAGGTTTACGCCCGCGACGGTGGCATCTGGGACAAGCTGAATAAGGTGAGCATAGAAGCAATTGTTACATTCAATACCCGTTGTATCTGGTATTCTCTTTGTTAGATATGGGTCGCAGATGATACAACCCTCAAAACGAACGAGAAATGGAAGGCATTTGACGTCGCATGGAGTCAAGAAGATCGAGACCGCCTGGTTGCTTCATGGGGCGTCCATAAACCCTACGTGCTCTTCGCAAGACACCCGAACATGGACAAATGGGAGCAGCCAAACATGACCCCGTTCCCCGTACCCAACCTCAGGCGATGGAATGAGATGGTTGTATACCCGCAAATCCAGGAAGCGCAATTGCTGGTTGTCAGGATGAGCCAGAGTGAGTTACAGAAGGAGATTAAGTCCGGGGCGCACTTGCACTATGAAAAGAAGCTAAAGGAATGGAATATCACAACTCCTCAGGAGATGATCAATGAGTTGAAACGGTATGGAGAACTGGACGAGTTTCAGTGGTAGTCCACGGAAGTTGACATGTAGGGCTCGGACGAAGCCATGTTAAAGTTCACAATTCCTAATGCCAGCCTAGCCTTGTTTCTTCCTAAGTCCTGAATTCATCACTTTTCACTACCGCCAACTGTTGCACCAACTCCATACCTTTGTTTGCTGTACGCCCAGCGATGATATATTTTTGAAGCGTAGCCCACCATGCATCAACCACGGACGGCTAGCCATAGCGGGGGAACACGCCGTTTTTATTTCTGGAGGGTTCGTGTGCGCGTTGAACGTTGAACGTTGAACGCCTGTGCATCAAAACCATCCAGAATCTCGGTGTAGACCCGTGGCCAAGTAAGTGTCTAAACCACAAACGCCTCATCAAAACATGATAAAAGATATGATAAGGGCAGAAAGCTAGAACGTGAAAAAGAATTACTCCGCCTCCGCTTCATAATTAACATCATGACCATCATCCAAATCCCACTTCTTGCCGTTCTCCTTCTTCTCCGACACCGTCAACCAAGCTTCTAGCCTCCTTCCAAGTTCGCCACCTCTTCCACCACAGAAATCACCGTCCGTTTCCAGCATCTGCTCTTTGTCCTTTTCCTTGGGAAATGGAAGCTTGGATGATGTTTTTCGTCGCGCGGCCTGCGAGGAAGCCAGCATCGCCTGTAGCTCACAGACAGAGTCCTCGCTATCCCTCGACTCTGGTACAACACGGGCCGCGCTATCGGGGACACCGTCCTCAGCTTCGGCCTCTTTGAACCATTCCTCCTCCATGTCCTCTGGCCCGAGAATGCTATCCGCGAGCCCTTCCTCCCAGCCGTCCCATTCGATACATCGATGAGCCATACGCAGACGCATCCCCGCTGACTCGTAGTACAGCCAGTCTCGGGCGAGAGATGTGTAGTCGTAATCACGACCGTCTCGTGGTGATGTTACATGACCTGGTCGTGATCCCAATCGTGCCACAGATTCACGGAAGAGGTTGGCGACGAAGGGACTGGACTGCACGAACGCCGGAAGATGAGCACATGCCCACAGCGGTCGTGTCGTTGTTGATTCCCAGTCAATGATACATGTCTAATGAACGGTGAGTTGAAAGAGAATATGAGAAGGACATTTGATTGAACCCACTATTTTCGTGTGGTCGTGTGCATCGACAAATACGTTCTCCAAGCTGAGATCATGGCAGTCGATCCCAAACTCTTCCGTTTCCTCGCGTTTCTCCAGCGTCGCCGTCAGCCTCTCCATGAGATCCATAAACCTCTCCATCTCCTTCCTCACTCTCTGCTCACGTTCATGGAGGTGAGCAACCAAAAACGTACTCCTCTGCATCCGCCTGTAGTCTCTGTACATCGCATCTCCAGGTCCCTCCCACTCTTCCTCACTCTCCTCCAAGTCATACTCGTCACTATCATCACTGCGGTCGCCCGGTACGGCGTTCAGGTGGTGATGCCGCGATGAGCGAATTTCGTCAGGGTCAAGGTGAAGCCGGTGAGGTGCTGATTTGCCCTCGCATTCCCTGATAACGCCGGTTATTTCGCGATCAGCACAAGCGGCGAGGTAAGCTGATGTAGTGGACCAGGGTCCGCGATTTAATTCCTCTGCGGACATATCTCCTCTGCCTGAGCCGAAAAAGGGCCAAGAGATGATAGGACCAACGTGGTAGTCGGGCGAAGCATTCTTGTGCTGCAGCTTACGCGCAACGGCGGAAGAAAGGTTAGCCGCCCCTGATGAGGTGAATGGGAAGGACGAATATGACTGGTCCGATGCGCGAGGAGTGTCAATCGAGGAAGGGGAGTGCATGGCAGTTCGGCTAGATGAGGTGTCAAAGTAGAGAGAGCCAAGCTTTGGGAAGCGATGAGCGAAGATGGGTATTATGAGTTCCGCAACGTTATCCAACAGCTTGACTAGGTCATTGTACGGCATCGAGTGGTAGACTCTTGACAGGGGTATACCAGGGGCCTTGGGAAGGATATCAGTCACGTGATGAGGATGGAGAATTCGAAATTTACGCGAGGCAACGCGTGATCGCAAATCGCTCACCTTTGACATGAGAATGAACTCACCGCCAAGACGATTGTATGGATTGGCGTCGTAGTGGTACACAGTCGGGACAGGGATGTTCGTATGCTCGCGCAAATATTGCATTGTAGCGACTTCGGACTCTGTCTTGAGCCGAGGCATGAATCGACGCGCTACACGAGCTACGAGCTCAGATCGGTCAACTAGTGTAACCAAGTAGGCCTATTATGGTGTTAACTGCGATATCGGACTGTTCGTGGCTCAACTACATACCTTGTGAAATGTGCCTGCGTAGGTGAAACAAATCGCAACGGCGTACCGGAATTGCCGGTGTGGTGATATTGCTTACCAGAGCTCAAAAACGTAATTCTCCCCACGTCGACGCCCATCTTCTCTTTCACGACGTCCTTCAAGACACGCCTATCGACCTGGAACGGAGCAAAGCCGTTCACGGTCGCGTCAGCCTTGGATTCCTTGCGCCGGTCTTCATGTTCTATGGCCCAATCCCATTCCAGCGGTGGTTGTGATCTTCCAGCTGAAGAAGCTGAGGGAATCGGTGAAATAGCCATGGCGGTAGCTGCCTTCTTCTTTTCGGTGTGGGGTAAACGATGGGGTAAAGATGTCGAGTAGCCATTTTTGATCATGGCACTAGATAATATACCTTCCGTCTCCGGTTTATGGATCGCGTCCAGGCGGTGTGCTGAGGGCTTATCAACGGAGTCCAGGCCCAAGTCGAGCTGTTCGTCGAGCTGTCCGTCCAGTGTAATGGCAACTGGCGTATTATTCCACTCGCTCAAAGGAGCCAGCAATGAGGATATACTGCCAAAGATGTAATATCTGGTACGAGGAGGAGAAGAGGAAAACGCACTCTACATGGTGGTGATCGTGACGGTGTCCAATCTCTAAGCTACCATTGTGTTTGGCCTTGTTTTGCATTCCCGTAATCTTGGCACGTGCTTCGTGGGCGACCCTGTGGAACATTTTGAAGAGAGCTTGAAAGGAAAGAAAGAAATGTCTAAAAGTCTAAGGTCTAACGGGGATTCCCAAGCATTCATGGTTCAACCGAGCACTCTTTATACGAGGGGCCTAGTAATCTAGTCAGTTTATCTTGGCACAGATCCACGCGTTAAGGCGATGCGGTTTGACATGGAAGTGACTTACTGGAAGCTTTCCCAACGGAAAGCGGAAGGACGCATAGCTAGACGGGGAAATCGCCCAATCTCGCGTATACTATTGCGTCTGTGTCGCTTGATCCCGGGCTTGGCAATCGGCCTACGCCCCTACCTCCTGTAGTTAGCCCCTACGTATCCTTGGCTATCCCTATGCGCACTGATTGTGATCAGTAACATCATCATTGTCGCCAAGTACTCGTCGGTATCGTAGTGAGTACAAAGCTCTTCTCAGTACTCGCAGCTACTGTCAAGGAGGGTTGATGACAACGATTGGGGCGGACCAGAGAAATCGCACACATTCAACTCCGAAACGTGGGCACCGAACATTTATTCATAGCTTCCTCCGTCGAATCAATTATTTGCCCGATCGAAGAGCTCAAGATATGGCTGCCTGACTCCAGAATCTATAATTGAGCAAACCTCCAGCGGAAACGGACGGCGTCCCTTGATTGGAGACAGCTAGGACCTCGCGTCGTTCTCGCAAGAGTCTGGCATTCAATGGGTTTGAGGGAAGGAGAAGTTGGATGGTGGCACGTTACCAGCATGGTGGTGTGTGAGAGAGAGATTACTCATACAATGATTTACCATAGCCAAGCCATACTTACATGCAGGTTCTGTTGCGGGGATAGAGCGGGGTCGTGGTGGACTTTGCGGTGGGCTACTACAATGCGAGTCGATAACAGTTGTACTTGATCTCTTCCTTCGAAAGACTCGCCTTTCAAGTAGAAGAACCCCCGACCTCAGGCGCCGAGGGGGGCGTATTTTCTGAATCAAGTATATAGGATTCTAGGACGAACGAGGCTTTCGGCTGTCTTGCACGTATAGTAACCACGATATAACGACTTTGGCGACGTCGCTACAGCTGGATACACCAGACGCATGCTGACCAGATTCAACGGGGAATTCTTCGAATCACTCGGCGCCGAAGTTCTTTCAGCCCGAGGTGAAAGAATTCGAACGTGGAAACTATTGGTACTGGCGATCACTGTTCTCGTATCTCGAGCGCCAAGTCACTTCGCTTACCTCCCCCTCTCCGGCTATTCTTGTCGCGTCAGGCTGAACCTATAGAATAAAGACAAAAAGAGGCGCAAATGTGGGTAATAAACGTCATTCCAGGTTCGTCTTGGTCAAATCGAAGCTCGATAGGCGAGAACATACCGAGCTTCAAGTCCCCGACTTCGTCCTAGAATCAGTAGCTAGTAGTGATTAAACGAAGTACTTAGGAAGTTCAAAGGTGCAGAACGACACTGGACGCTTTTTGGACCGCCCGGGCCCATACGTCCCGAAGGCGCATATTCCACCATTATTGAAGTATACGAGCTGTCTGAGACATCGAGAAGATAAGGTGACGGAGAATCAAGGTAAACGAGGGCGCGAAGACAAGATCATCGATAGGAGTCCACGTCAGGAGGACGTTTACCGGGTCGCTCGTTCATGGGAAAGGCTGTTTTCAGCATGATAAGGGCAAGTCAGCTCCAGACACTCCAAACGACAAACACCACGCTGTTCCATCCAGCGCCGACTGAGTAACCATGGAAACGGAGAAGAAACAGACCTGGGTACGCGTCATGCTGTCCCCAAGTACATACTCCCCGTTGCATCCTTACTTCTGTTACATATTGACAAAGACCGGAGTGTCGCATGCAAGTCAAATTAGATTTCTTGACCCGTACATCCTTGGTACATCCGCCGTAAAAATTGCGTTACAATTTTCAAAATTTCATCACCGAGGCGGTCTCGGGCGCCAAGTCAGCGTCAATCACGTTTGTAAACAAATTGACGGAAGCGACACCGTTTTCTCTTCTTGTCCACCACCGCCAACGACGGATACCCTTCTTTTCTGCGAGAGTGCTCTGCATTGACTGCTAGCCTCGTCGCCATCGTCGATCTCCACGAAGCCATGTCCTCGCTCGTCCCCTCACCGCAGGATACTTCATCCCACATGATGAAGACGACCAGGGCTGGGAGACCCTTTCACCGAGTTCGTGAGGCCCTGTATCGTGTTTCTTGCCATGATTGAAGGTCTTGTTTAGGGAACGATAGAGCTATTTGGTATCCTAATGATGTCGATGCAGCTCAGCACGCATCGCCAGCATTTCCGTTCATTTCCTAATTCATTCACCGTGTAGGTCATTCAGCTACGCCATATACACATTGGGCTGATTGGGAGGCGTCGGATAACGTAGTGATGAAGCCGTTCAGCACCTCAAGTCCGTTCGTTTCTCCCAGTGTAATCGTACTTCCGAGCCAAACGACCCATTGCGAATCATGACTACGACTCGCACCTTCACGTTTTCCATGACACCGGACATGGCTCGAGCCATTGTACAACACCTCATAGACGCTAGGCTCATCGAGAGTGCGACGGACCCCCTTCAAACATTTCTCAAGGAGCGAGGAATTTACGTTATCAGTCACAAGGGTCTGCACGTTCTGGAACGATTTACGGCAAAGAATGGCGTCGAGTACCCACAGCTTCCTATCCTGCTGGAAACACAGCCTATTTGTGTCAAACTTATCCAATTGCAACGGCGAGCAGAAGACGACGACATCGTCATCACCAAACCCATCATCCACGCTCTCTTCAGACGCTTCGCCGGGAGCAGACCCAATTACGTTCCCAAGAAAAATGGTGACCAAGATCCGTTTCAGAAGCTACACGAACGCTCGAAGGGTATCATCCTCAAGGACTTCACCACGTCGGGGCGCTCCAAGACCAAGCATCGTTGTTGCTTCACAGCGGTCAGTGCTATGGAGTGGATGTGCGATTTTACGTCAGTTGTGGGAAGGGAGGAGGCTGCCGAGATTGCTGCCCAATTTTGCCGCTTCAGGTTGATATCCCTGGTCAGCGAAGATGATAGGGATGAGGATTCTATTGTGTTCACTGTGAGAGGATCAGGGCCTGATGATGAACACTACAGCGTACGTATCCATCTCTGATGAGTCGCCTGACTATCTGATTTTGGGTATCTTTAGCGCGGCGAGTTTGTGTGCAGCCAAGCAGCCATCTACAAGGTCACAGACGAAGGACGACAGTTACTTCACTGGGATACCGCCCTGTTGACGACTGCGATCGACAATGCCAAGTCTCGCTCAACATCTTCGCTATCAACCTCTGAATCGACTAAACTAGATTGTGACTCAACTACCGAACGACGCAGCGTCAAAGACAGCAACTTCAACCGCTTGCGGCATGTCCTCGAAAAGCCCATGCTTCGCTCGTTGTTCCGCGAATTCCTACGCGCCTCGTATTGCGAAGAGAACCTGTCGTTTTGGCTTGATGTCAATGACTTCAAGCGCAAGTTCAGCACAACATCGAGTGTCAAGGTTGCGGATGATACACCGCCAGCAGGTGGAAAGTCTCACGGACAGGATGCGATGGAAAGGCATCATGATTACCTCGTTCGCTTGGGATTCCAGGTGTACAATAACTACCTTGCGGCGTCTTGTCCTGCGGAGTTGTCTCTGGACTCGAGGTTACGATCCGAGTGCTCCAAGTTCCTTGCGGATGTTCTGGTCAACGCGCGCTCAACAAAACCTTTCAAAAACTACCTGGAACCGGAGCATAAACCTGCCTTCGACACGTCTCAGCTACAGAGGATGATCATGCAGTACGACGCTATCAATGCCAGTGTCATGAAGACTATGGCGTTGGACTCTATTCCCAAGGTTCGTTTTTTCTCTCCCGTGGTCTGACCCTCCGCTGAATCATCCCTCTAGTTTGTTGAAACATCGACGTATATTGCTGCTCATAATCAACTTGACCTCGAAGACTCTGGAAGCGACATCAAATTCCTCACCCCCTCCGATGATGTACCTGATCAGGAGTTCAGCGGGATCTACATCAGCGTATCGCGCCTCGCCGGCGAATCCAGGGCTGGCAAGTTTATTTGAGAAGCAAATCCGGGCACTCGCATACTTGCAGGCACGCTTTCTTGGCGCCTCAACTCCCGCTCTACCTCTGCTCGTCATATTTTTCCCGTTTCTTCGGGGTCTAGCTTCCCCGCTCCTTTGATGCCTTTGACACGACCCTCGAAGTCTTTTTTCTTGAAACACTCAACCAACCCCCCATACCATAGATGAAGCTGTAATTTTCTTGTTATCGTCGACGTACATTTTAATCTGTTTCCTAGCACAAGTACTCTCCTCAAATTCTGTACACAACTTTTTATTTTTATGGATGTCCTTCCTCCCATCTTTATTCCGTATATTACTATAATTCCCGCGTCGTAGCTTCATGACGCTTTAGCTAGTAACACTTATATTTAAGCCCTCCTTGTATTTGTACGTCGCACTTGGAACGAACACTACGTTGAAAATTTTTGTTGCGTAAGTATACTTACAGCTATTTGCATAAATAACAGTCAGTACTCAGTAATCAGAGTACTCAGCCCTTGTCGACGACCATCCCGGAGGCGCTCCAGTCCAGCGTCTTGACCCCTTCCAGATTTCCAGTTGGCAGTTGAGAATTTGGTGGACTTCGAATTCCCAAGATTTGCAATGGCAATAGGAATAGCCTCCTCAGTGCTCATAATCCCCGCCCCATGAAGACGAAACTTGAATCTATGCGTGTGGTGGTCATCGGCATTGGGTGAGCCTCCATATCGCTTTTTGCTTCTTCCAAGGCCGAAGAGGCTCGATGGGTTTGTCAGTGGTGCTACATCAACGGGAAAGACCGTTCTAGCAAATCATCTGAAAAATTGTCTTCCAAATAGCTACCTTATCCATCAGGACGTGTGTTCATCCATTCATCTGTCGGCGTAATCATCTGACCTTGGTGTCTTTTGTAGGACTTTTTCCCTGTGGGCCTATTGCTCAGTGACATTGTTGCGGTCGACATGCAGCTCACAACGTTCATGCATTCTGCTTACCATAGCCTAGCTCGACGCTCCCGGTCGACCCCGAATTCGGTTTTCTAGACGGCGACGCGGCGGCTACGGCGGTCGATTGGGATCGTATGGCGGAGTATCTCTCCAAGGTCAAGCAGAGTGGTACATTACCTGACCCACGCGTATCCTTTCCCACTTTGAGCGATGGGCCGATAGTTCCTGTTGATGAGGGTGTGATGCTCAATTGGAGAGCACAGATTGCCCGGGTCTCCGCTTCGCATCTGGAAAAGCACAATGAAAGGCTCGTTTGGGTGATTGTAGATGGGTTCTTAATGTATTGGGATGAGGTGAGCGAGCTGATATACATTGGACCTGTTGAAATCAACTTACTAGTTGGTCCGGAGCGGATCGTCGCAAACCTCGATGTTCGTGTGCTTCTTCGCGCACCCGAAGACATCGCTAGAGCACGGCGCGAGTCTCGCACATATCTGACGCCTGGTAGGAACTATCCTTTTTCCTCGTGGATCCGGTACATAGTCTCATAAGGCCCTAGAGGGAAATATTTGGCGCGATCCTCCTCACTACTGGGAAAAAATTGTCTGGCCTGCATACCTGGATGCGCATAAGCACCTTTTTGAAGGCGGAGACGTTGTATCTGGCAGCCTGGGCAGGAAAATAGACGGCCTGATACTGCTTGAAAGCACGCAGACAGAGATGGAGGATATGATCAACAGGGTGATGGATAAGATCGTTGCGATTACTTATTGATGGTACTTACCATCATGAGTAGTATGCAGTACTGCATACGAGCGTTTCATTTGAACGGACCTCAATCCACAAACATCTTCGTATGACATTGCTCGAATTTGCCCTTGGTTCTCGTTCAGCGTATCACTAGCTACTTACGCCCATCAAGCCACTAGTCTAGGTTCTTGAGAAATGCCCTTGTGCCTTTCTCACTGATGGCGCCCCGCTTCATTTGAGCCTCGTATTCAGTGGTCACTAACCACCGAATCCAGTAGCGTCTCTGTGCAATAGCGTGAATGAGTGGCTTTCTTTTCGTTTCATGATGGATTCGTCACTCACAAACTCTTCAGGCTTATACGCAGCACCAGCTTCATTGTCGCCCCACACCAAGACCTCATTGCCTCGAACGTAGCGTTTGCCATCCCACTTCATCAAAACGGCAATGCCCCTACGACATATCGTTGTGTTGGGGGGCGACACTGTCTCTCCGAGGCTCTCACCAGTCAAGCAAGTGCCCCTTGATTAGCATCGTCTCAAGCGCGATGGATAAACAACTGTGTATCACCTCAGTCGAGCTCGACACCCGTTTAAAGCACATACGCTTACAAGAGGTGAGGAACTCGCAACATCTCGCAATTCACACGATGATACCCTCCGCTCACTGATGTCCTAGTCTGCTTTTGGAATTTGGGTCGCTGATTGTTTGAGGAATGCCTATGACGAGGCACTTCGGACGCTCGGTTATGACCACGGTACTGACGGTGTCATCTGCAATGGGGACATCCGAGGAGATCGTCTGTATCATAAGGGTAAGTGAAAAGTTACTGTTGTTCTCACTGCAACATTGTCGATCCCATTTTTCTCTCTTTCTCTCTCAAGGTCCCCTGTATCTTCGTGACCTCATGACCATGTTACCATACCCCGACCCGCTTTTGGTTGTAGAACTTTCAGCGCAGGCTCTTTGGGACGCCCTCGAGTCATGGTTATCACGCTACCCAGTCCAAGAAGGGTAAGTTGCCGTCGCACCCTTCTGCGCTCGTTGTCTAATTACTTTGCAGTCGGTACCCCGCCGTCTCTGGTCTGCGCGTCGAATGGGATAATAGCAGGCCAGCGGGAAAGAGAGTCGTCTCCCTTTCGCTACTCTCGGAGTCGAAGGTCGATAGTAAGGGCAACCCGACCCTTGAGAAAGTTGATCCAACCTCAACGACTCGCAGGTATCTCGTTATGGTTGGAGAGTATATGATATGGCACAGGGGGGCGTTGACTATGACATCCTCAAGACACAAAAGCAAGTTTTGACCGGTGAGAATGGTCAATCGGAGAGCGCTCTTGACGGGAAGTATCTTCTTATGTCTATTTGTTCTCTCCGGGCATATAAAATGACGATCTTACTGTTAAGGCACCCAAGTATTGAACCAAAAAGTCAAAGAGAACCCTCAACCATGCGTGGCACAGCGGACGAGCAACTTCGACGGCTCCAACAAGTGGATGCTATCCAAAAGCTCTACCAAAAAGCTTTGGATAATGTTACGCCCTCAGTGAAATGGTTGGCATCGCAGCGTCTCGTCTCGGCTACTCTACAACTCGCCGAGTTCGAGAAGATGTCGGCCTCATGGATCCATATGAACGTTTACGCCCGCGTATGGAAGCTCAACGTGACCAGCCTAATGCAACAGCCCGTTTTGCAGGAGCTTTGAGGACCATGGCCACAGCTTCTATCGCTGATGGCAGAAAGGTGAATGATGCGGTGAATACTGCAGAGACGCTTCCTGTAATCTACCCAGTCGTTGATGGAAGGCTTAAGGAGATAAATCGGTCGAAGTAGGACCGTCGTATCGGCACTCTAGTACATCGAAGCTATTTGCACGAATGTTGAACGTTGACCCTCAACCTTTCTCTACATTGCCTCTCAATATCCCTGTCATACCTCTGTAAAAATAACCTGAGTCTGGTGCAACGTTTCCCAGACTGCACCAGACAGACGCCATCTCAGCATGTAGGACTGTTGATCAAACGCATTCTGTGTTACCTGGGCTTAAGCTTGTATCTCGGGATTGCACCCAAGACACCTGGGTTGTGTTTGAAAATTGAATCGAGACTGCAGTCTCGAGTCTCCCCTGTCCGGGGTCAAAACTGATTTACCGCTTTGCATTGTGCAAACCCATATTACCATGTAGCTCGCATCTGGATCTGTGCCACCCGCAGAGAAGTTTCATTCTCGGCAGCTCCGCCCACTAAGGAGACACTGCTGGTATATATTTGCTTCTCGCTTTCAGCGAATACAGTCGGATTCAGGAGCTACCGGCCCCTTTCTCAGAGGGTCACATGACTTACTGACCCAAGAGACGTGTCATCAGAGCTGCGTTTGCGCTGTACCGTAAATTCCTTCCTTCCTTCCTCGCCATCACCATCTACCATGAAACTCAAGGAGATCCGCCGTACATCAACATTCGCGTGGTCTCCAGCTTCCCCAGTCCCTTTACTTGCTACGGGCACCGTCGCTGGTGCTCTTGATGAATCCTTCAGCAACGAAAGTCAGCTGGAAATCTGGGAACCCGACTTCTTGAACACGAATGAGCTGATTCTCGGAGCCGATGCTCAGCAGTACGGACCGAAAGGGGTCGTCACAGACACTGCCAGGTATGGACTTGCTATTACTCGATGCTCTTGTGTGATCAATGCGAGACTTCCATAGATTTAACCGACTCGCGTGGAGTTTCGCCGATACTACGAGAACGCAGGGCATTCTCGCTGCTGGCATGGAGAATGGAGAGCTGGTCCTTTGGGATGCACATAAAATCATCACTGGTGCAGGGTATGTGCCGCATCTACATGGTGTTTCGTGTTCTGAGTTTGGTCGATCTCAGCAATGCCGAATCGTTAATTCAACGCAACTCAACTCACACCGGTCCTATTCGCGGGTTGGATTTCAACCCTGTCGCACCGAATCTACTCTCTTCCGGTGGTGTCAATGGGGAGGTCTATGTTTGGGATATGAAGGACCCAAGTCATCCTTACTCCCCAGGAACGCGGAGTACAAAGCTCGATGAGATCACCTCGGTCGCGTGGAATAGTCAAGTTCAGCACGTCCTCGCTGGTGCAAGCACCACTGGATACACCGTCGTCTGGGATTTACGTGGCAAACGCGAAGTTGTAGCTCTTGCCTACGGGGGAGGAACGGGAACACTTGCTGGGCAGCATGTTGGATCGATGAATGGACTCGCTGTTGGTGGCCGTAGGGGTATGAGTGATATTGCCTGGCATCCGGATAATGTAAGCACCCCGTTTCGACAGCTTTCCATTCGGCTGGAGTTTGATAATGTCTTATAGGCGACGCGACTGGTAACTGCGTCGGAAGATGATTCGTCTCCGATCATTATGGTTTGGGATCTTCGTAATGCTCGCGCACCAGAGAAGGTATGTCTCTGTATATTTTATTTTCTCCTTTTGTTTATCTTAATGTCCACCTTCTCCAGATTCTCACCGGCCACGAGAAGGGCGTGCTGTCCCTCTCTTGGTGTAAGCAAGATGCAGACCTTCTCCTTTCGTGTGGCAAGGATAACCGGGCCCTTTGTTGGAACCCACAAACTTCAGAAATCATTGGCGAGGTCAGCATGATTTACATCTATTTCCTTCTTGTTCTTTCTAACTGTGTTCTATGTAGCTTCCCTCCGCTGCCAACTGGGCCTTCCAGGTAGATTGGTGCCCTCGTAACCCATCCCTCCTCGCCACCGCTTTCTTCGATGGGACCATCGGAATTCACTCCATCCAATCCACCAATGAAGCATCATCATCCGCACCAGCTGGCGCAAGTTCAGCTCCCATTCCGGATGGTGCAGGTCTCTTCGATTCTCCCTCTTTCGGCACTTCCAACGAATTCCAGAGCAATGGTACTTTTTCACTCAAGCAGCCCCCCAAATGGCTTCGTAGACCCATTTCGGCTTCCCTCGGCTTTGGCGGTAAACTTGTTTCGGTATCCAACCATGGAAAACCCCAAGTTCAAATTAGGAACGTTGTGACGGAGCCCGAGTTGGTTGAACGTGCGAGGAAGTTGAGAGATGCTATGGAGGCCGATAAACTCAACGAGCTCGCTGAAGAGCGCGTTGGCGCGTCAAACACTGGTTCCGAGGAAGGTTCGAAAGACTCCTGGAAGGCCCTGTTGAGCCTCTTCCGTGCAAATTCGAGAGATGAATTGGTAACATTATTGGGATTCTCGAAGGAGGAAGTCGCTGTTCGCGTCAGTGAAGCCGTTGAGAGGTTGAAAGTCGTCGCTGCTAGTGAAGCTGTTGCAGATGATTTGTCTGCAGGGAATAGGCCAGTTGTTTCATTCGTTGAGCCGGAACGAGAGGGATCTCCAGAGCCAACTGGAAGTGATGGTGATGGCGATGAAGGGAGTGTCGAAGGTGGAGAGAAGACGCCTTCAGAAGTCAGCACCAGTGTGGTCTCGGATGTTTCTGGTGTTACGAGGCACGACGCAGAATCAACAACTACCAATGCACCCAGTCTCTTTGGTGACGAAGATCCTGGGACGCCACAAATGGATGCAGGAGCTGACTTCTTCAGCACTCTTGGGCTGAATATGGGCGATGACGGTCGCCCACCAGTCGTTCCCCATACCAGCTACGGGTTGGATTCTTCGGTCGCGGCCACCATTGGTTCCGGTCCTTCCTCCGTTGCCTCTGAGTCCTTGAAGAATAACACGTTCAAGATTTACCCCAAGGAAGAATCGGAGACAGATAGGTTGGTGACGAAGGCTCTAGTGCTCGGCGATTTTGAGAGCGCCGTCTCTCTCTGTCTATCCTCTGAACGATTCGCCGATGCTATCCTACTCGCCGTCAAAGGTGGCCCCGACCTCCTTCAACGCACCCAAAAAGCCTACTTTGAGCGCCGGACGACTCTCCTTCCATACCTCCGTCTTTTTCAGTCCATCGTTACAAACGACCTCGCTGATATCGTTCAAAATGCGGATCTCCAAGAATGGCAAGAAATCTTTGTCGTCATGTGTACTTTCGCTACACCGGATGAGTTTTCTGGGTTAGCAGAGCAGTTGGGCAGGAGGTTGGAGTTTGAGTTTACGGTTTCTGCTTCTTCTGAGGACAAAGGGATCGCTTCGAAGGCTCCGGAATATAGGAAGCACGCAACACTTGCTTATCTCGCTGCAGGCAAATTGGAGAGGCTAATCAACATTTGGATCGATGAGTTGTCGGAGGAGGAGCAGGCGCTCAATCGCGATGAGGGAGGTAGGGACGGGTCGCACTATTCGGTTCATGTCCAAGCCCTTCAGTCGTTCATTGAGAAGGTTACGGTATTCCGTTCGGCCATCAAGTATATCGACGCCGACCTCTCTCAGTCGGTTTCGCCCTCTCCTGAGTCGACCTCTGGATACAAGTTGTCGGGATTATACGAACGCTATGTGGAGTATGCCGAGGTGTTGGCTGCACAAGGATTGGTTAGGGAGGCATCATCGTTCGTCCAGCTCACGCCGAAGGAGTATCATGCCGCCGTTGCTGGCGCTGAAGTCCAAACTACTTCAAACCGTGCGCCTGCACCTTCTCAAGTTGCCTCGTCTTCAAACACTCGCGTCGCTGCCCTCGCTACTACCACGTCACAGCCTTCGGTGTACACCCCTTACAACACGTATACCGCCCCCGTTCAACACGCGACCGCGCCAGTTGCTCAAGGTGCTGGTGCTCAGGTCCCTGTGCCATACAATCCCTATGCTCTCCCCCCTGTGACCAACCCTGTTCCTCCGGCACCAGGTCCTCAACAGTATGCACCGGTTCAACAGACTCAACAATACGTGTCTCCAGTGAACAATTATAACGCATACAACAACAATAACTTGAGTACACCCCCGCATCTTCGTGCTCAGCCTGGGCCTACTACACCACTCGCCCCACCGCAAAGAGTCCCTCCGCCACCTAAGAGGGATAACGGTGGCTGGAACGATGCGCCCGCCGTCGCGCCTGCTCGTACAGCTAGCGCAACCGCCAACGTACACAAGCCCGCAGCGATAACATCTCCCTTCCCGAATGCTCCTGCATCTCCAGGATTCTCCCCTCTGATTCCAGGACAGACCCTACCTCCGCCCCCACGTCCTGGCAGTGTTCAAGCTCAGACACCACCTATGCGAAGCGGACCACCTGTCACTACGTTCCCGCCACCTCCACCAGCAGGTAGGCCCCCTTCTGGATTAGGCCATACTATGCCTCCCCCACCACAAAGGATGATGTCCCCTCAAGGACCACCTCCGATGCAGCAGCAACATAACCCATATGCCGCACCTCCAGCTCGTGCGCCGGTATCTGGACAGACACCACCGCCACCCTCTGGTCCGTACGCCCGTCCTCCACAAGGTGCACCTCAAAGTGCTGGCGGACCTGGGCCTTACCAAGCGCCGCCTAACGGAGGACCCGCTCAAAATAGTCCATATGCCCCGCCACCGGCTGCCTCACCCTATGCACCTCCCCCTCAACAACAGCCGCACCAACCGCAACATTCCATGTCGCCTCAAGGGAGTCAATTCACCGGTGCTCCCCCTCCCCCCCAATCAGGAGCGTATGGTCCGCCTCCCATGGCCCGAGTCGGCTCATCTAACGCACCTCCGCCTCCTCCGGGTGGGCCTGGTGGACCTCCTCCTCGTGCACCATCTACCAGTGCACCTCCACCCAAACCTACCAAAGCTCAGCCACCACCTCCAAAGTATCGTGAGTCTTCGTTCATCCTCTGCTCGTCTTTCGACCAAGATCAAGTATGTTAATGTTGCTATGATGTCTACCTAGCTCCTGGAGATCGTAGTCACATCCCAGATCACGTTCGATCCACATTCGAAATCATCGTTGGGCAGTTAGACCACATGCGCAAAACGACCCCTGTAAGCCTCTTCGCCATCGGTTTGAATGCTGACTTACAGATTAAATTAACCCGCAGCCTCAACAAAAACGACTTGTCGATGACCTTGAACGTCGCCTCAATCCCCTCTTTGATGCCCTCAACTGTGAAACGCTGTCTCAAGGTGTCGTTGATCAGCTCATTGTCCTCGGACAAGGTACGGCGCGTCATATCCTTCTATGTATCTGCTTTCCTCATTTTCATTTTCATAACTTAGCCATGGCTGCTCATGACCGTCCCGCTGCTCTGGCCATCCATGTAGACCTGCTCACCCGAGGTTCTCAAACGGATGATATTGGATTATGGATGTCGGGATTGAAGCAACTCATCCTTCGCCTGTAGTCGTTGCACACGCCTTGTTTTCTAATCTCCCCTCTCACGAACGAAGACCGCCGTCTTTCCTATGTATCTACCTCCTTTCCCTGGTCTTAGATTCAGAATGAGAACCAACCAAAATGCTAGTGGAACAATCACTTCGTCCGCTCAAATCAATATATCTGACTAGATAAAAGGTCAGTCTCGGGCCCTCAATGATGTTCCTCAACTGTCGAGTCCAAGTACCGAATCGCAGGAGTTACTTCACTTACTATCAGGCATGGCCAAGGCTTAAGTACTTACTTATAGGTACGCCATGGAGTAATTTATTTTGAGCGAAGGAAGTAGTTAATCTACTCCACCCAGGGGACGCAAAATCAACACATTTTCATATGCAAGCCGACCAGCTCTACCGAGTCTACACTAAACATTGATGTTCTTGAGCCTGCCGTCAACAACTGGGTGAATTACAGGGATTGATTCGGCCGTCTGCTTCTCGGCAGCAGCCAACGCAACGTCTACATCATTGGGAGGAGGTAGGGCCGTGGTCTTGAGTGTCCCCGCGAACCGGGCTGTTGGATGAGGCAGATTACGTTTCGCTTCCTTGCGCATTCGCGAACGTTCATACGGGTCCATGAGGCCAATATCTTCAAATTCGGCCATATGGATAGCAGCCGATACGAGACGCTGTGATGCTAACCACTTTACCGACGGCGTTACACTATCCAGGGCTTTCTGAGACAGTTTCTGTATGGTATCCACTTGTTGGATACTTTGAAATCGCTCTTCCACTGTGCCTCGAATGTGATGAGCACTTCGGGCGGTGAACGAGGAAAGGGCAGCGACGGGGTTGACAGGAGATGGGGAGGGGGCCTTGCTCCTGAGCGTTGACGCAAATCTACCCACTGGGGCGGATGGCTTTTGCTGGGGGCTCTCCTTGATTTTTTGGTTCAACACTTGCGTGCCTTGACAGAAAAACTGTCATTCGTACTGCCTGGATCAACAGGAGGCAGGCAGTACATACCGAGCAGGTACTTCCTGACCAAAGCACCTTTCGGTTGACCATTCTCGCCATTCAGGACCTGCTTTTGTGTTTTGAGGATCTCGTAGCCATCCCCACCCTGTGCCATGTACTCTCCGACCATGATAAGATACTTGCGAGCCGTCGAGGTTGGATCGACGTTCTCAAGGGTAGGGTTTCCTTGAGAGTCAAGCTTTGATTCACAAAGAAGAGAAACCGATACGACTCTCTTTCCCGCTGGTTGACTACTGTCCCATTGAACGCGCAGACCTGAGATGGCGGGGAATCGACTGAAATAAAATGAGACAAAGAGGTCTTGAAGAGGTCACACGAAGGCAATGGCAACTTACGCTTCCGGTGTGGGATAGTGGCATAGTCCAGCCTCCAAAGCATCCCAAAGGGCTTGAGCGGAAAGCTCCACAACCACCAGTGGGTCGGGGAATGGTAGTATTGCCATAAGGTCGCGAAGGTAAAGAGGACCTGACGAGAAAGATGAGACTAGAAATGAGGAGGACTTTGTACCCACCCTTTCCATAAAGACGACCGCTTCGAATACATCCATTAGAGAAAAGGACACCATCGGTGCCATTGGCATAACCAAGTTTTCGGAGAGCTTCGTCGTAAGCATTCCTCAAACAGTCAGCAATCCAATTGCTAACAACCGACTTGGACGGTGGGTAGTCAACGGAAACACATCATTAGATAATAGAGACTAGGTACCTCTTGCGTGCGGATATGCTTTGTAGCCGTGTCGAGCTCGACTTCGGTGATGCATAACTGCTCATCCATGGCACTTTGGACAATGGCAAGTTCTTCGTCGTATATTTGCTTCATCGCTGTGTCTTCCGCGATAGTACCGCGAGTTATGCATCGTTTACCTGGTTGACTAGAACATTGGCAGAGTAAGGAGACAATGATGGGGAAGAGAATGACCTTTAATGTCGTGGATCAACTTCTTCCTTACACTTCCGTGCGGGGCATCTTGGAGGGTCAGAACAACCTCACTGATAGCCTGGTAATCGGTACCACTCTTCACTATCAAAACGTCCCCGCTATCGTCTTTGGCATCTAGCAGCGAGGTGTTCAGGTCATATCCTTCCCAAGCAGTGACACCTTTGGAGACCCAGTAGAAGTGGTCGTGACCACCAAGGAGCAAGTCAACCCCTTGCTCCGAAGCAATATTTGCGAAGCTTTTGGCTGCCGGCGACAGTGCACCGAGATCCGTGGCAAGTTTGATGTCCTAGTACAAACGGTAACGGATTTAAAGGGACAGGGAGAGCATGGGTGAGTAATAACTTACATTTGGGGTTCTATGCGAAGCACGGGCGATCAGTGAGGTTCGTGACCACATCTAAGGAAGGAAGTCTCACCGACAATGGGTGAGTGCGATGATGAAGTCACATTTGTATGGTCCCGATGGATCGCGTAATTTGGTTGACAAGGTTTTCCCCACTTGCGCCATATCTTGGAACTTGAAGTTATCGGGCCATCCGGTGATAGTAGCAATCCACTCCCTAGATGTGTTATCTGCAAAATATTCTCAAAATTACGAAGCGAAGCGAACGAACTCCTCAATGAGGCCAATGAACCCAATCTGAACACCTTCTCTGTTAAGCACATACACGTCCTTCATCGGCTCTGGAACTTTATTTGTGGTCGTGTCGATGATGTTACTGAGCAACCACGGCTGAAGGAAGATGCTATCAATCAATTAGGAACCAAGGTTGGGAGAAACTTACGAAGGTGGTCTGATTGATGAGTTCCCTGAGGCGAGGATATCCTATGTGGAATCAGAGAAAGCAAGAGTTCCAGTGATAGGCCGCTCCTACCAAAATCAAACTCATGGTTGCCTAGAAAGAGGTGTCAAACAAGGCGATGGGCGGGTAGGCATGCTTTAACGGGCTCACCGACAACACCGACGTCAACCTTCAGCTCGTTCACGATAGCGGGCTGTGATCGAAGCATACTCAGATGCAAGACCAAGAGATAGAAATGTCGTGAGGCGCACCATGTGCCGGCCTCGAGTGATTGAACTTTCCGTCGAAGGGGAGAACAAATCCCCTGAGAAGATGGTTAACCCTTGTGTTTCCCATTTGGCCAATATGTCTGAAAGCGAGGTAGCGAACTTCATAACGTTGATCGTTTCGTTCTGTCCATTGACGCGGATGGTCTGGTCAGTGACTTGGTAGACATCGTTGAAATGAGCGATGTTGAGTGTTGTCGAACCGGTCGGATGGGGATTTTGCGTGCAGCGCCAGGCATCGAGCCCTGCGGAATAACGCTCCCAAGTTAGACCAGTGGGTGCGTCGGAGGCACACCCAAATACGCCTATCCAGAGTTAGCCTATGTGTGTCGAAGACATGGCGGTTCCTACCAAATCCCTGCAGATGGGCTTGAATGTTTGTTCCTTCTCCGAACATGACCTATCAACCATTGAACATGTTAACAGCGACGATGCTTTCGGGGGGTACGTACCATATCAGGATATGCAAACTGACTCCAGCCCTTGATTCGCTTAAAGTGTTCGGAGATAGGTTCTACGAACCCCAGTCAGATCGTTCTACGTCAAACTTGTATAGCATGATAATACCATCAGCAACCTCATCATACTTAACGAGGTGGATAATCGATTTACTTTCCCCCGAATGAGGGTCCTTGGTCTTGAACCAATACAGAGCACGGTCACATCTACGTATGAGATGGTACGATGAGCCGAGCCGGATTCACGCGAAGCTAGTCTACTCACAACTCTTTGCTAGTGTTCCGAGACACTACCGCTAGCACGGCGCCATTTTGAAGAATGTCCGTGACGATCCGCGGGATATCAGGACTCAAGATGATCTCGTTCGCAGAGTTACTGGGAGGGTAGAATATTCAGGGACAAAACGAGGTTTAATAACTGGTAATTCAAGCGCACCTTCGGTCTCTAAGCGTATAGTCATCGACTTGATAGATATTGTCCGCTAACTTGAGGGCGGGGTCCGGACCTTTCCCCCAGACGTTTTGGTCCAGTTTCCCAGTGAAGATAGTTCCACTAGTTAGAGATATAAGAACGTCGATAGAGAAGAATATTTGATTGATGAAGTACTGACTCTGTATCCAATGCGATGAGTCGAGGAAACATGATGGACAGTTGGCAGGCCCGGGGCTGGGGTATACAGCGCGGCGAGCCGATTTATATCCCACTCGCGTTATTCTGAAAAGATAGTCCTCCAGGAAAATACTCTGAGAAAACAAGTCAGAAGGCGAGGCATGAAAATTTGTGAAAGCTACTTACCATGAGGTCGAAGCTACGTCGCTATAATTTTGGACGCGATCACCACTTTTACTCCGCCCTATGACTTCAGTAGATTCTAGGGGCTGTCGGAAGATCACCTGGAGGAACAGATTAAAACCCCCAACAGGACGGTACTCTTCCAGGAATGCCTGACTTGGAACCCCTCAAACAAGATTTCCTCGCTTAAGCCTATTCTTCACCCTGTGACTTGACTTGCAGAAGTCAGCGGTACCTTTGCTACTGGTACAGCACGGGAGCGCGTCTTCATCAGGTGAAATCAGCTTCTGACTGAAGCTGGCATTCAGTACTTAAAGATGCTTTCGTCTAGATCATTCCTGTCCAGCTCTTTGAGCTTCCATACAGTTGGTGAGCGACTTCCAAGTACAACAGCAGAAGCTTTCGACCTGACTCGTGATGTGGTACCTAGAATCCGCAGATAAGCTTATTCCTCCAAGGACGAATCAATGGTCGATCACCTGAGATAGCTTTTCACCATGCTTTCCCGAATGCTCGTACTCCTCTCAGCCTTCCATTTCACGCGCATTCGCGCCATTAAAGGGCTTTTGACTGCCTAGCTGCATGTAATTATTTCCTGTTTCTTTCGAAGGCAATTCGATGCGCTTGCAGTGAATCGCAAGATGCCAAGAGGCTCAGTTACGAGCCTGTCATTGAGGGCACCTGGTCATAGACGACTGATGAAAAAGATGATACCATGCATGATGCAGCGAGAAGGGTTCTTATCCATGAGTACATACTCTGAATGTTCCATTGATTTCTCGTTTGAAGTGAACTCGTTGGTGACCTCGGATGTAAGAAACACAGTTGGTAGAAGCTCTCCTGTTACGCGCATGTTACGTAGCTCACGTGATGGTGCAATATAGGAGATGACGCGAACTCTCCAGGCTCCAACTTTCAGGTTTCCACCAACTACCAACCAACTACATGCCCCAATCCGCATCACACAAGCGACAATCCGGAGCATCGTCATTTTTTATGACGATAAAGAACTAAATATTCCGAGACTTTCCATTAGCTGGAAATCGCTAGCGTCGGCGTCACAGTCGAGGTATCCAAGGTTTAACCAAACTTGGCCTTCGAAGTACGCGTTAGTCGCTGCTAGGTGGACGAAGCCATGAAAGTGGGCTATCAGAACGCCCAACTTTTACCCTCTCTCTCCTTCTACTCATTCTGCTCGATATAATGGCAGAAGAATCCCAGAGAGGCTGGTTCTCATCTATGACGGGGAAGATGAGAGACTGCGACTTGGTAGAAACAAGAGGCGAGTCGATTCACTATGCGGCGCTCGCAAGATAATGAACTCATTGAAAATAGGTACCAGTCCCGTACCACTTGAAGAACGCGAAGATACGCAATATAACAAGATTATCTTCATCCTCTTCTCTGCCAACTTTAATATTTTCGGGTTCGATGATCGACGTGCTACCCATTCAACCACATATATTGACTAGGGTTCGTCAACATAGATTCGCTTTGGGCTCCGTAGCCCCTCAATATGGGCTTGGACTACGGGACTCGTGTTTAGTCATTCTGCTTTTCAACATGGTCTGCGCGCTTCCATCAGCGTACACTGCGACATGGGGACCAAAGCTTGGTATGCGACAGATGGTCCAAGGCCGTTATTCCTTCGGGTGAGTACAAAGGTGGCTGTAGACGGTGAACCACGGAATCCACGCTTATGATACACATCCAGGTACTACGGTGTCATTTTGCCTTGCATCTTCAACATAATGACAATATTGAGCACCAGCTCGTTGAGCATTATTGTTGGTGGGCAGACTTTGGCCAGCGCGGCAAATGGACATATCAGTTGGTCGTAAGTAATCCTGGCATTGAAAACGACGCGATTAGACTAACCCTTCTAAAGAGGATCCATCGTCATACTTTCGATGATATCGTTATTGGTGAGCAAATTCTCAAGCGCCATGAACTGAGTGTTGCTCACTAGTAGTGGCCTTAGCTCTCTTTCACTGGGTACAGAGCCCTGAGTTGGTAAGTTGAATACAAACACTACCTATCCATCTTGTTCTTATCGTCATCTGTAGGTTCGAACGGCTAGCGTGGATCCCCACTCTTGCAGGATTCCTGACGATAATTGGCGTCAGCGGACATCACTTCGTCAAACATCAATACGAGACACCACCCCTGAACATTCAGGCTGTTTTCAATTATGGTCTCCTCCTTGGAGCGATGATATCAACATCTGCAGTTAGCTCGGATTTGACGTGCTACTTCGATCCTAACAATGCCAGGTTAGGCGATATATTTGTGTTGTTGTAATCCAGGCCTCACCCCGACTGCAGTGTCAGAGTCTTTTTCTATGCATATCTGGGACTGCTGATCCCCACCGTGAGTCCTAGCTAGATTGAAGAGCATCATCCGCGAACTGACTATTCGTCCCACCCCAGACCTCCTTGCAATGTTTTTGTGCGGCAAGCGCCATCGCTGCGAGAACAGAGCTGCCTTGGTATCTTGGTCTAGAACACGGAAATGCCGGAGGTCTCATTGGCGCGATGCTCCATCCCATAGGTCACTTTGGCAGGATCATCATCGTCATTCTCGCGCTAGGAGTATGTGCGAACGTCTCCATGGCGTTCTACTCCTTTGGTTTCAATATCCAAGTTTTCGCCCCTTCCCTTTCATCAGTCCCGAGATACGCCTTTTCCCTATTAGCTACTGCGATGCAAGTCTAATGCCTCACTGAACCTGTGGTTATCGTGCTCACATCTTTGTCAGAGTAATTCCAATATCCATTGTCGGAGCCCGCAGCTTTTATCATACCCTGACCAACCTCCTTGGATTGATAGCTTATTGGGCCTCGGCCTACGCTGGTATCATCCTTTCCGAACACTTCATCATCCGAGGATCCAATCTTTCCTCCTACGACGTGCAAATATGGAACTCGCCGCGATACCTCCCCACCGGCCTCGCAGCGCTAAGCTCGATGATCCTAGCTTTAATGATGTCCATCTTGGGCATGCATTCACATTGGTTTGTAGGACCCATATCTAAAGCCATGGGTGGTGGAGATATTGGCTGGGAGCTAGCGTTGGTGACTGGGTTCACGGTGTATGTGCCTATGCGCATCGCTGAGATCTGGTGGTGGGGCGATGTAGATTTTCCACCGCCCAGGAGACGCGACAGAATGATAACATATGCCTGAGTACTTACAGTTAAACGTTTACTGGGGTAACAGACATTACTCGCCTTCCATGGCGCGATGTCTTGACTTTGGCGGCGACACCCCCTGAGCTCCTTTCTCACCCATCGGTTTTGTGCTTGCTCGCTTCGCAAGAACCAAGTTGTCCTCATGCTTCCACCTGAAATCTTTGAACATATATTTTCGTACCTCAGCACAGACCCCAAATCCTTGAAAGCATGTACACTCGTCCATCGCGACTGGCTGCATCGTACACAGCACCATCTGTTCGACAAATTTGTCATGGACTACTTTGACCCAAATGACCGTGAACATCGTGATATCTTGCGCTGTCAACGCCTTCTCGACCTTTTCTCTTGTTCACCCCACCTCGCAGATCACTTCCAGTACGTTAAAATAGAGCTCCAGGGTCAATTCCCAGATGCTCTGCGGAGCCAGGTTAACGTACTTCATACGCTCTTACCCCAGCTCCATCGCGTTCGATCGCTGCTCTTAATCTCAAATCCATTCGGGATCGCCTTTACCGACTCAGTGAAACCGATGTTGTTCGCGGCTATGAAGCAAATGGTGGCGAACCCGGCTTTCGTGTCCTTGGAACTGAGAAACTGGCTGTTCTCTCGCAACGGCGCTGATCTCCTGGACTTACTAGGGAGCTGCTCTGGGTCGCTTCGCTCCTTATCTTTCGGAGCGGTGACCTTCAGGTTTCCTGGCAGCGAGCCGGAAGCAGCACGATCCCCACCTCTCCCTTTGAACCTCCCGAAGCTGGAGGAGTTTCGCGTCGCGATGGCATCTGGATTCGCAGACGTCCAGTTATTCTATATGCCTCGCCTCCGGAGTATCTATTGGCCCCTCCATAGGCAGATGGCAGCCGACGATTATTGCCCCTCCAGCCATGTCCTCGACGGCATCGCCGGCTTCCCAGAGACTTGGACGTTTCATATGCACACAGTCTGTGAGTCTGATGCGCCCGATTTACCCGACCAGCAGGTATTGATTGGTTTCACATGCGATAGCCATTAAAGACGACGTCGCTAGGATATGTCAAGTATTCAATGTCGAGAAACTCTCAGGTCTGCGACACCTTGGGTTGTCCATTGATTGCTGGGATACGCCAAACCTTACCTTCCCGACCCTCAAATACTTGCAGACGATTATACCGCTCACGCAGGTTACCTCGATGACGATCTCGTTCCTCATAGAGGTTTCAGCGTATCGGTCGGCGTGGAAGGAGGCAGATTGGGAGCGGCTAGCTTCAGCCTTGCTGCCGTTGATTGAAGCGAGCTCAGCTGAAAGCATCTCTTGTAGATTGAAGGTTGGTTCCTGGGAGGAGCCGACACCTCCTGACCCCAATTACCGTGAACCTACGGACGAAGAAGATGATGATTCTGAGTATTTAGGGGATCCAGAAGTCCTCAAGGAGGGAGACGACTTTTACAAGGCTGAGCTGATGATTGAGAAGGTGAAGGCGATGATGGCGATGAAGCTCGTTGGAGGGTCGAAACGGGGGGTGAGTATCACGTCGGAATACATTGAAGAGTCGATTATTTCAAACGCCTGGTGAATGGTACGTCGCATGGTTGCCTTTCACTATCTTGCATGCAGTTCTAGATTGTCATCTCGACTCAGAACAATATCAATGACTTTGATTGTGGTGATCTGCCAAGCTGCCGCGCTCACCAGCCCCCAACGCTGGTGAGTTGGAGTTGGTTGCGGGGAGACCAACCATGTCGTAAATTCATGAGGGACATCCACACCGCCCATGTCTGATATGTCGTAGATGCAGGGCACACACATTGTTTTCACTGCATGTGCACTGCATTGAAGCGAAATAGAGTGCGTGCCGCCACGAGCTCTTGCCTTCAGGCACCCGTCTATCAAGGGTTGCTGAGCGCCCGCAAGAAAGTCAAATCCACAACTCAATTCAACATCTTTCCAACTTCCTCATACACCTCTGATCCCTTCGAAACGGTCAGAAACAATTGCAAGTTGTTCTCGTAAGTCGCCTTGCTTCTCGGCTTGCCACGCTTCCATGGGCTTCTAGCACGCCTTGCGGCGCACGCTAATGCTCCGAGTTGTCAAAGAGGAGCATTGCATGACAGGCGTCTCGTTCTTGCGTCAGGCTCTGGCAACGACTTCGAGACGCGTTCTGCGTGGGCGTCGACAAGTGGGCGTCTGCTGTCTCCTGCAACCAAAGTTCCTGGTCCAGCGTCGGCCTTGGCCAAGTTTGAAGTAATCTCAGCTGATGTTTTCCTAGGGGATCTACCCACCGCGCCACACCGCACAACATATCTATCTCCATTGCAGGATCGCCAAAAAACGTGCGTGAGCCTGGCCTTGACGTTGTCTTGGGATTTTCTCTGATGCTGGGGCTGTTCTATTCCAGGGATCACGGGATCAGCGATACGATCTGGCAGGCTTCCGTTGCCAACTTAAAGTTGACCAGTCGCAATCACGTTAGAGTATAAAAGGCCGCTAGCTTCCTTACTTCGGGATGGCCAACTTGTACACCCAGGCTACCCCGCCGGTTGATTCACCGTACGCGCAACCTCCTGTTTTCCAACAGTCGCAACAGCAGTACGGTGCTCCCTCACCCTTTCAACCTCCTCCCGGTGCTTTGAACGCTCCCCCGCCTCAGTTGCTCGGTCAGCCAGGGTTCTCCCAGTATCAGCATCCCTCGGGACAGTATACATCTCCTCCCCCGCCTATTGTCCAACAACAAGCCCCATATCCCCCACCCGCCCAACTTTACCAACAACCCCAGTTTCAACCTCCTCAGCAGTCATCTCCTCCTATCATCATGTCTGAGAAACCTCAAAACTTCCAGGTGAGACCCACGTTTTCGCGTGAAATGTACTATATTCATGAAGCATCTATAGCCTCAACCTACCGTAGGGATGTCGGTTCAGCCCGGCGGTGGAGGTAACAGGAACGCGAAGAACCTCCCCATGGACGCTGAAGGCCGTGAATGGAGTCATGGTCTTTGTGATTGCTGCTCTGATGCAGGAACTTGTGCGTATCATCATTTGAAGAGGCGCAACCATCGGCTAATCGAACATGTTCCAGGTATTCTCGCGTGGTGTTGCCCTTGCATTGTCTACGCTCAGAATAAGCAACGCTATCAACATCTCTCCACTAAAGGATATCCCGACCCAGAACATGGGGGCTCTGGTTGCAACGGTGACTGCTTCGTTCACGGATGCATTACCGCGTGTTTCGGTGCCGGTTGGGTTCTTCAGGTATGTCAATCATTGCGGCTTTTCTGTTGCAGAGTGACTGATGGACGTCCTCACCCTGTAGATTGGTACTCGTGGAAACATCCGTGATAGGTACCGCATCAAAGGCGGAGGATGTGGAGATTGTTTGACCGCTTGCTTCTGTACTCCTTGCGAGTTGACTCAGGAGAGTCGGGAATTGGAGTTGGAAGAGAAGAGTATGACCGGATGAACGACCTTTACGTCCCCTTTACGCCAGTTTCTTACCCTTTGTTCCCTCTGCGAACCATTCCGCACATGCCTCCAGAGGTCCCCCTGTATGTATCTATTTCGCCGACACTTGGCTTTTCTTGAATGCATGAGATGTGTCCATACTTATCAATGGTTAGAATGCGAGCTCGCATTCGAGCCCCTGAGTGAAAAGGGATCGGCGGCGCGCGCACCTAATCGAGGTTGCTCCGTTCCATGACCCCAAATGGGACGCGTCCCCAGTTCCAGCCACTGCCGTGCAGCTCCCAGTCGAGTGAAGTTCCTGCTGTTCAACAAGGAGGAGTACGATGGCTGCCCATCATCAGTTGTTCACCAGACTTCCCCCTTGATCTGGTACGTATACAAGTCCTTCATCAAATTCTGTGTCAAGATGGAACTGACACGCTACCAGTTTCAACCTGCGTTATTACAGATGATAGAACATCCTGAATACAATTCAACACTGATACTTCGCTCAGAAACCGTTGCTGATGTCACGACTGACTTCCCGGACGCGATTCCATGTTTGAATGGGTACAGGCCCATACGGAGTATTCACAGACGCTTGCTTCCCCGTCGACCTGGTCGTGATGCACCTCTGGAACAGCATTGCACCCTGTACGAATCGGAAACAGATGCCATCGACGCGCCGTCTCTAGTCGTCCTCACGCCCATCATCGAAGAAGGCTTTGAACTGCCGTATTACCACCCAAGAGTTCATCATATCGGGTTTCGTTTCATCGATGGCGACACCCCCTCAATAAGGATTGAACTTCTTCCTCTCCCAGAAACACCCTCAGATCTCAACTCACGACTGTATCGCACATGCCTGGCCCTACTCGACACGGTCCATCGGTATGGGTGGGGAGCTATGGTCAACTACCAGAAGCGAGTAATTCATGACAATCTTGTACCAAGAGAGGCGTACCAAGACCTGTACCTCGAGATGCGCGAGAGGTATAAGCATCTCATCGATACATGGCAAGAGGTTACGGATCCGCTGAAGCACGTCTTCGAGGTGAGTTGGGGGGTCGCAACGGTAAGCACCAACTGAACTACGATTCTTCAGGATATTGGGATCGCAACTTACCTTATGTTACTATGGAAAGACATGTACGCCAAATCGCCCCTCAACCTCTCCGATGGCTCCTGGCCGCGGCCCCCGGGAGGTTTCCTGGATCTTGGGTATGTCCTCGTCCTACACAATCCCATTAACCGAGACAACGGCTCACCTGTCTACTTAGATGTGGCAACGGCCTGTTAACCCACATCCTAGCATCCGAAGGCTACGAAGGCCAAGGAATTGACGTTCGCGCACGTACCTCATGGTCAGCTTATCCAGCAACTACCCAAAAACGACTCCTTGTTCACGCTCTGAACCCTCTGGCGCGTAAGGACGACGAAGACTTGTTTAAACCCGAGGCATTCCTCATCGGGAACCACGCGGACGAGTTGACGCCTTGGGTTCCTGTACTTTCTACGCTCCATTCGGCGTCGGGATATATTTCCATCCCGTGCTGTGCGTTCACCTTCGATTCTCGTTATCAACGGTCGCAAGCGCTACCATATGGAATCCCTGAACCCGATTCCAGTTTCGTGGAAAGCCTACTTCTAGGGGGACACGGAAACAATGAGAGCTCGTACTCGAAGTATAGGATATGGCTCGCCTCGCTGAGCGTGCATTGCGGATGGGAGGTGGAATGTGATAACCTCAGGATTCCGAGTACGCGGAACTGGGCGTTGATCGGTGGGTTGTTTAGAGTTCTGGTGATGTCAGTATGGCTGAATGACGTGCTTTGGTCGACAGGAAGGCGGAGGTTAGGCGATGTTAGCGGAAGTGATCAGAACGTTCAGAAAATTTTGGAAATTGTGCAGGTAAGAGGGGTTTTCAAAACAAGGACACCAGAGGGGAAAGGAGGAGATCATTCGTGAATTTATCCGTCCTTGGGTGTAGTTAACGCAAAGCGAGTCGACGTAACTGCGATCCTCGGAGCATCGACGTTGACAATGACGAAGGGTCGCGTCGCCTATGGAACGCGTGCCCAGATATGGGGAGATAATTCAAGCATCATGGACCGAATCAGCCGAGGCTTCGCCGCCTTGTATACAATTAGAAACATATTCCCACTCATCCCCAGGCATCATCTAATCAGCAACCCTTCTTCGTAAAACAGATGACGATTCGCAAGCCACTTCAGCCTTTAACGACTGGCGCAATGCTTGGGTTTAAGGCCCAGGCGACGATGCTGATTCATCGATTCATCTTTCTAGCGAACGTCGCTGCGTGATTGATGATGAACCCATACCAAACTTCGAGTCCTTACCCAAATCTACATACTTCATCTCACGCCCACCCACGAAGCCCCAGGGTTTCTAGTGCACGGGAACCTTCGTCACTCCCCGAAATATCCATTTGAGGTATTTAAGCAGCTAAATTGTCACACTTGGCCCCATCTCATCTGATTTCTTGCAGCCTCCGTAGCGTGGTCCGGACAAGGTACTCGGAAATTCGAGGGGCAGATGTGTTTCCCAAGTAAACGCCAGAAGAATAATTTTGCTGATGAAAGCAAAACCCCAGCAACTCAGAATGGTACAAAAGCACCAGCACCTCCCGCTGTAGCACCATCAACCAAACCACCCACTCCTCCCCCTCAACCAGTCGCAGACTCTACCTCTCCTCCCGCTCAGGAAACAAAATCCGAAGAACCAAAGACTACAATGGCCCCCAAAGTCGCTATCATCACCTACTCCATGTACGGCCATATCAACAAGGGTACGTCGCGCATCTTGTCCATCGCCCTCCCACTCATTCAACCTGTCTTTCTCAGTGGCCGATGCCGTATTGGCTGGCATCAAGGAGGCTGGTGGAACCGCTGACCGCTACCAGTATGTCTTTGCCCGCTCTATTACCTCCTGCCGATCTAACCACTAGCAATTAGGGTGGCGGAGACTCTCCCCCAGGAGGTCCTTACGAAGATGTACGCCCCTGCTAAGGCCGACATCCCCCTCATCACCCCCGAAATCTTGGCCACCTACGATGCCTTCCTCATCGGTATCCCCACTCGTTATGGTAACTTCCCTGCTCAGTGGAAGGTGTGTATACATCTGCTCCATGTGTGCGGTCGAACCCTAATTGACATGCTCGCGGCAGGCTTTCTGGGATTCCACTGGTCAATTGTGGGCCTCTGGTGCTTTGGCCGGGAAGTATGCCGGTGTCTTCATCTCTACTGCCAGTCTCGGCGGAGGTCAAGAATCCACAGCCATTGCATCCCTGTCGACTCTTGCCCATCATGGTTCGTCTAAGCCCACAGCATATCGTGACTTAACATTCTGACTCAAACACTTAGGTATCATCTACGTTCCTTTGGGCTACTCCCGCACTTTTGGACAATTGACCAACCTTACCGAAGTTCACGGTGGTAAGTCTCCGTCTTTCCCACCTTAAATGTCCTCGATTCGATGTCGATGTGTCTATTTTTAGGATCTCCTTGGGGCGCTGGGACCTTCGCTGGCCCTGATGGATCTCGTCAACCCTCCGCTCTTGAACTTGAAATTGCTACCATCCAAGGAAAATACTTCTACGAGTTGGTCTCTAAAGTCAAATTCTGAACACCTAGCTAGTCGGTTCTCCCCAATATTGCCTGTATATTACTAAGCACCTACAATCTTGTACATTGTGATGGTTGTAAAGTGAGCGTGAGGTCTCCAGAAAGGGGTATCTCCTCTTTACTCATTGGGGGCGAGATCTGATCACATCACCCCACCACCGGTTCTCCAACGTGCGCAATGGTACGTAAAGGAGGAAGGCCACTGCGAATGGAACCTCCAATCCGATGTCGCCGGTAAACTTCGCTATAGGACCGACGAACCACGCCTGATTCATGCAGGCCACTCCCATCCCTGTCCCAGCAGCACCAGCAGCCAGGGCAGCTAAACCGAGCGGAAGGCGTTTAGGTGAATCCCAATTCTTCAAGTCATAGTTTCCATGGTCGGCGCGTCTAAAGACGAAATGCTCTGTGAGGATGATGGAAGCGAAGGGGCTTGCCCAATAACCGATCAATCCGAGGAGGTTGGAGAGGGTGTCTGCGAAGCTGTGGGAGCCAACAATTGAAATGGGTATGATGCTGAAGAAGGTGGAAGGTCAATGAGATGCTTGTTCCTAAAGTGTTGGGCATGAGAAGTAGAACCCACATGCCGACGGAGACCAAGGAGAATAGATATCTCGGTACTCTTGCGAGGAAGGGTATGAAGACTTGAAGATTCAAACAGAAGCAGTACACGTTCATAGAAATGTTGGCGATGACACCGAGGGCGAGTAGGGTAATGAGAAATTTGCCGAAGTTTCCAGTGGGCTGGAGGATAGCGGCGATGAGGCCTCCGACGTTTGTGTTTGCGAAGCCTTGCTCCCAGGTCGGAACATTCGCAGCAGCGATAGCGCACGCTGCTCCGAGGAATTGCATCGAGGCCTGAGACAACTAAACACATGAGGTCCACGAAAATGTCAACACGAAACCCACAGTTGGGAGAATCAATCCAAGGTATGAATAGATAAATATTCGTTTGCTGCAATAAAAACAACAGTGAGTGGTTACGGATGCGACATATTAATATCGTACCTGGGTGCTTCCGGCGAAAAATAGCACGTCAAATCTGAGCTGAACGCTGACCAGGAAATTGCGGAACCGATGGGAGCACCATAGCTGAAGACTGCCTGAATGGTCGCTGGTGTTGAAACTTTAGAAGGCCCAAAGGATTTACCGCCGACACCGATCATCACAAGACAAACGATGAATACGGGAATCCAAGCGAGTCGGTCGAACCTTCGAATAACGCATATGATCTCAGGGCGTGCCACATATGGAGATGGGAGATCACTACTAACCAGCTTAGAAATTTGTAGCCGCAGAAAGATACCTACATTGAGGTTGTTCACGATCGTCAATACAACTGACAAGTGAGGATCGCCTCACCATCAAGCTGATGACCCCAACGATCACGATGCCTATACTTTAGATTGAGTCATATGTCAGTTCGATAACCCTGGAAGCGAGGCTGAGGAATATACCTCGTATCCACCGAATTACTAGTAGAAACGGCGGACAACGTTTGTCCACCAACAATACATGAGAGAGCGGCGTAACCAGTCATCGTCATGAGGTTTAACACACATGGAACGAGCACGCCAAAGTACCTATGGCGCGTGAAGTGCTGACAGAACGAAGGGAGAGCTGAACTAGCTCACCCGAAGCTGTACCGAGCTTGGATCATTTGCCGAAGACCTAGCTTAGGACCCCAAGTGCAGCTGTCGTGGTTGAGAAGGGATTCAATCATCAAGAGAATCTCACTCACAAATAGGCAGGAAAGGCATTGAAGACAAGATTGAAGAATAGAATCACAAGGAAAGCGTCACGCAGACCAAATCCGTATGACGGTGCAAGGGCCCCAATACTGAAGCTAGCATTTTGCGATTGCTGGTGTCAGCCTTGAATGCACACGACCAGTCGAATAATGCAGCATACCACGATATGTTTAGATTGACCGACAGCCAAATGTAAAATATTCGATTGTATTGTCTATCAGTGCGCTCGTCT
The DNA here is from genome assembly GCA_002583695.1 of Pleurotus salmoneostramineus. Classification (NCBI taxonomy): domain Eukaryota; kingdom Fungi; phylum Basidiomycota; class Agaricomycetes; order Agaricales; family Pleurotaceae; genus Pleurotus; species Pleurotus salmoneostramineus. Next base: position 236,724 of record BEWF01000197.1, read on the forward strand.
GCCGAAACTGGCTGAATACCTGCGCGCTTCGTCAGTCAAGACGACGAGTCAAAGCGGAAAAAACTAACCTCGAGCTTCAACTCCCCACCTTCGCAGCTTCCTAGCAATGTTAGTCAAGAAGCCCTCCTGTCCTTCCGCATCGGTTTCCACAGAACGATCGTAGTCCTGTTTCTCCTGGGGATAGTCTTCTTCCTTCATCGTGAGTGAGGGATGATCGATGATGCTCGACTTCACAGGACCTTAGGAAGCATCTACTCTTTAAAGAAGAGAAACCGAGCTTCGGCAGGTGGGAGAGGAATCCTCCACTGGGTATCTGGTGCACGCGCTATTTAGTTTACGGGCCTAACCCCCTTGGTCAAAGCTGATTATGATTCCATGAGCTAAGAAGATCTGTAGGCCTAGCTCAGAAGCAGTTACGCATGTGCTTAAGTTCGTCAATTCACATTACCTCTGTACTGACTTTCATGTCGTGGTCCTGGATTACGATGCAGCTCCCAATCTGGAGCCATCGTCAGCCCTGCCACCTCCTATAACAACCCTGATAACTTGGGGAGGCTGGAGGTCCATGGACTTAAGGCGGCGTTTCCTTATGGTGAAGGTTCGACTAAACCCCATCTGCAAACTCCCAGCTTCAACATGTTTTGGAGCGAATTGGCCCCGACTTTAAGTATAGTTTCTCTGATATCTTCTGAATGATCATCCTTTCGATCCCCTTCTCTCACTGCTTTCCTCATGTCTGGTCTCACCAAAAACCCGGAGAAACATATCGACATTTCCGTGGCTGAGAAACAGAACTATGATGAAGAAGCCAGTGCCCATACTTCTAGAATAGGTGGCCGACTACTTCAGCTAGGAATCGAATCCAGGGGCATACAACCTGTGGCGGCCGAAGAAAGAACGGACACGAATTATCATCGTCTTTTCTTCGTATGGTTCTCTGCGAACGTCAACATACTCAGGTTCGGCTTTCATCCTTGATTTGGGTGCTGTGCTCTCAACAGGGCTGACCACTCACAGCTTCTCTGCAGGTGCACTTGCACCGATCTTTGGGCTCGGTCTTCGAGATGCATGCCTCGTGATCCTCTTCTTCAACCTCATTTGTCTCTTCTTCCCCGCTTACCTGTGAGTTAGCTACTACATATACAGCAAGCTCCTCGATACGGTGATACAATGTCTGAGTGCTGATGAGGACCGCAGAAGTACATGGGGTCCAATGCTGGGTTTACGCCAGATGGTTCAAGCCCGATACAGCTTCGGGTAAGAGTCATATCTGTCGTCTCGAACCGATGAACTCATCGAGTTTACTCGACAGATGCTATGGTGTCATTGTCCCATGTATCCTGAATCTCATCGGATTGACCGGGTTCTGCATCCTCAATTGCATTCTGGGCGGTCAAACACTATCGAGCGTGGCTGATGGCCATCTGAGCTGGTCGTGAGTGCACATTATAAAATCATTGATCCCAGAACCAACCAATCGTGTGCGCAGTGTTGGAATTGTCATAACTGCCGTTGTATCTCTCTTAGTGAGGTCCTCTTACGAAATGACACCGATCTACATCTCTAATTAGTCGTCGGAAGGTATCCTTTTGTGGCTACAATGTGCTTAGCTGGTAGGTCGTCGCTGGTACACGATCACCACGGTGTTCAAGGCTGATCCGTCGAAGGTACGAACTGGTTGCCTGGGCCCCAGTCTTGCTCGTGTTCATCATAGCACTTGGCGTGAGCGGACATCGACTGTCTTCTCCTCCACCTATGGAGCCAGCCACAGCGGCCGCTGTGCTGGGATACGGAGCTACAATCGCTGGATTCGTGATCACATGGTCGGGGATGGCTTCAGACTACACGAGCTATTATAATCCCAATGTTCCCAGGTAATGTGCCTGGTGCTTCCCTTATCGTTGCGAGATAGGCTTATCAACTGAAAGGCGCAAGATATTCATCTATACATACATCGGTCTGTTTCTTCCCACTGTAAGCCATCCCCTCCTGGTGAGGGATAAAGCTCATCTAACCGATCCCACAGGTCACACTACAGTGCTTGGGAGCCGCATGCACCATTGCAGCTGCCGGAATACCTGCATGGGAGGAGGCGTTGAATAGCGGAAATGTCGGTGGACTCCTCGGAGCAATGCTTCAGCCAACAGGAAATTTTGGGAAGTTCCTGACGGTCCTGCTCGCTCTCAGCGTCATAGGCAACATCGCCATGACATTTTACTCGTTTTGTTTGAACGTCCAACTCTTCCTCCCTTGGCTCGTTCGAGTCCCTCGCTATGTATTCTCGATTGTCGTTACAGCAATGTGGGTAGTCCAACTTCTCTATCTAGCGCCGCTCAGAGCATACTCACCATCTTCATCGTAGTGTCATCCCCATCTCAATCGTCGGCTCCCATCAATTCTATGAAACGCTGGCTAATTTCCTTGGTCTCATCGGATACTGGGCCAGTGCATTTGTTATCATCGTCATCATTGAGCACCACGTCTTTCGGCGGGGTGACCCTCAGCGCTATAACATCTCAGACTGGAATAGCCCACCTCACCTACCTCTTGGTGCAGCCGCTTTAACCGCCGGCGTGGTTGGCTTTGGCATGGCGGTTATCTGTATGGATCAGGTGTGGTTTACTGGGCCTGTCGCAAAGACCACTGGTGATATTGGATTCATGATGTCGTTTCTGGGTGCTTTAGTTGTGTACCCACCTCTTCGTGCCCTAGAAATGCGATTCTGGAAGTACTGATCAACTACTTGCCTTTTCCAAACATATCTCCGCTCAGCATCTATAGCTTTGTGTTGTAGGAAGCAGCCCGCGCCAGACCCTGTGTCGATCGTCTTTCTCAGCAGCGCTTCTTGCAAACCACTTAGCTCTCCATTTCTCTTCAGTTGTACAACATCGTGAAGAGGCTGATCAAGCTAGCAGTCAAATCTACGCCATCCCAAACCGCTCCAAACGACTTAGTGACATCAGGAGCTCCCTAGCTATCAGGGGCTTTTGATTTGGTTGATCGTGCTGATAGTGCACATACTTTACAGAAAAAAGGGGGGAATGCCCAAGGAATGCCGATTCTAACTCGACGCGGATACAAAAGCATTATAGTTACAGCGTCCGGGATGAAGATTGAAGCTGAAGCTCTCAGGTTTGTAGTTCATTACGACAATGCCAGCCCTCCTTATTTCTGCAGAGACATCGCACGGGCCTCCTCTCAGCGGCATCTTGACTTTGGTGAGGCCCTGGGACATATCGAAGTGTTCTGAGCGTCCGCAGGTGAGTGTGATCGTTGAAAGCACCCCTGGCATGGCCGAGATAACAATCCCGTAGAGAGTGTCTTCCATCTGCGACATGCCGATTCAAATATGGAGCGGTGAGAGTATAGATCTGCTTACGCTTTGATAGCCAGAGGGCTTGCCATCTGAGCAGTCTGCATCCTTTGGAAGGAGCCGTGCCCAAAGGAATATCCGATCCTTTTGGACTCTAGGATACACCCCTGTTTTGAAAGCGACAGCGTAGTACTGAATCAAGTCCAGCCAGCCTGTTCTCAGCGTCGCGTCAGGTAGAAGTATGAGCCCAGTGCAACTCCTCTGACCTTGATGATCAAAACCGTTCGCCCACCAAGCATCCCATTCTGGTTGTGTTCCAGTAACGGGGCCAATGTAATGCGATTCTCCATAGTCGTTCCAAGAGATCATCTCGACCATGTCTACCTTATCTCGGTTTTGAACGATTTCCTCCCAGCGAGTAGCCAGCAGCCAGTTCTCTGAGCGGTAGACGAAGTTTTTCCCGCCGTTACGACCGTTCACGTAGTGCTATAATCCCCAAAATATCAGAAGACGTCGCGGACGGGGGACGACGAAAAAGGCTGACGGTGAAGAACCACGGAGAAATCGCAGCTAGATAAAGCAGGCCTTCGCCAATTTGGGAGATGGTAGCTTGGTCTCTTTCAAAAGAGATATCTTGATTACCCATAGGCCACGCTGCGTTCCACTGCAGAAGCACTGTTAGTCAAGCGACGAAAGAATAAAAGAAATAAACCGAACATACATCCATAACTCCATCGACACCCGTGTAGCCTTTATATGCGCCAGCATAAATAAAGAACGCGGGAACAAAAACGACGCGTGTAGAAAGGTTGTCCAGGACCACATTCCACCCATCATTGCTATTTCCCTTCCCGAAGGTACATCGCTCGCCACCAAAAGTCGAAACCAGGGGTCTACCAGCATATCTAAAATAGCAACTTTGACCGATATAGCTGTTGATGAACTCGATGATCACGTCCTTGTCATGATCAGACGAACAAGGAATCACAGAGAAGTCGAGCGATAAGGCGAGCTTCATGGGAGTCTGTAAAGCCCCGCGAAATGCGGTGTCGACGAGTGGCCGAACCCAAGGCTCATTTCCAACGTTGAGCACAAAGGCGTCGATTGATTTCGTGCTCGCCAAGCTAAAATCTGGTGAAATCATGAGTTTTGCGTGAATTTACCAGACCTGTCAAACGCCATACCATGAACCCAGTTTTCCAACACGTATGACTGTGCAAGCCCGACGACGAAGTGCACAAGCAGATACTTTTCAGAAGTATGAGGTGCTACATGGTCGCTGCTCCAGCTTCCCAAACGCGGGTCGCTATGAGCTAAAGGATTGGGTGACAAAGGGTTTGAGAAGGCGGGGAAGTGATCTAGAGAACTCGCGTCTTGGAAATATTCGGTTTTTCCAGATGAGGCGAGCCCTATATTACAGAGCAATGCCAAGGTGCGAAGACATTTTTGGGATATTGCGAGCATTGTAAATGGCGAGATGATGGTTCGGGTTGACCTTTGAAACTACTCGTCTGAAGGTTTTTGTGGGCCTCAGGAGGATAGGGGAGGTGAGGGGTTTTGTAACGGGCATAACACTGTATCGGGCTCCCTCAGTATGTGGTGGCAAACCATCAATATCTACAGTTTCGTTTCGGCGTGTTAAGTCTGAGATAGGACATCAGCAGCCAAGTATGAAGTATATGGCACTTCCCTTTGCTACCGCCATCGAGGCTTATGTATGCGGTCTACCTTAGCACGATGGAGTGTACGTAGCGTTGAAATTACTGTAGAATTCGTAGGTCAGATGCAGTAGGAGATATATATTACATTGTATCCAGAAAGGATTATGATGATATGTTATACGCCTTGAGCTCCCAATCAGCCCACTTGAACACAGGGAGTGGATGGGCTTCGGTATTAAGGATCCATTTATCCAAAGGTATAATCTCGGCGTCGGCAAAGAGAAGGTAAAGGTATTTCATCCTAGCCAGAGTCAGTTCAATTGAAATCACGGATTAGATAGCCGAACGTACGTTTCTGCGAGGAAATAGCTGTAGGGTAAATGGTATCAGAGAGTAGCCCAGACCATCACAATGCGTGCACCAACCTTGGCATGTCATCATTGTTGACGGGGGGTGTCGTGTCTACGTCGGAGACACTTGCGTATCCATGCTCAACGCGGGCGTTTTTCTCTAGGGACTGGAAAATCTCCCAGCCGCGTTCTCTCCATTTGACATCGCCAGTCGTCTTCCAAAGGATGAACAAAGACTCGACAGTCTATGGATCAAGGAAGGTCATGTGGGGTTCAACAATCTGCAGCGCACTCACCTCGGGCCGGAGGAGATAGACACTAGATGAATCCCAATAATCTCTCTGTTCAGACGATTGCGCAGGGACGACTTCACCCAGCCCAGGTGGAATCTTTCCAGGTCGACCCTCGGATTCCCACTCTTCCAGCGCATCAACCCATAGTTGTCCTCCAGTCGAGAATTGAACGACATCTGGACCTAATCCGGAAGCTTGATCCGCGTAAGTCATGTAGCAGGTGTATCCCAAGCCTTCAGCAGCCCACATGTGCTTTTCTTTTTGCTGACGCGTTAATTCGGGGAGAGTTCGTGCTCCGAGGGCGAGTAAACCGGACAGGAAACATGCGAGGTGCTCGAGGCGATGACTGATGCGGCCGTAAGAGCTCTCGGTGACGTAGAGGAGCTTGCGAGTTGGTGAAATATAGAGAAGCTTGTTGATGATGCCATCAATGGACTTGAGATCTACGCGGTGATGGTGAGACAAGATGATCCAGGCAAAATGATATAGATTTACATTGGTCTCGTGCGCGGTGTTCTGTCTTGTCACTAAGGAGATATTGCTTCAAAAGATATTCGTAGCCGCTGTCGACTTCCGCGCCAACGGTGAAATGGGCTGAGAAAAAAAAGTTGACATTAGCGTATGGACGCAGCACAAATGAAGACACTGACTGTCGAGTGGTGAGCCGGTCGTAGGATCCCAGCGAGAGGCAAAAAGGCCGTCGGGTACGCTGGCATTGTAGATCGAGTCCATGACTTTCTCCACGCTGTTAAAGTATTCTGCCCGGCCCGTGAGATGGGCTAGATACTTGTACTCCATCTGGCAACTAGTGGCTTCGGCAAATAAAACCTGTCCTCCAGTCCAACCCAATGTCGTGTCACCACTACAGGAAATGAATGACGGGGGAAGCGATGCACGATGACAATGGCTACGCACGTGTCGGGGTTCACACCGAACTTGGGGAATCCAGAGGGAGTGCTGAAGGCGGGAAGTAGGCGCTTCCCAAGATCATCTGCACGCGACAGCAGGATTGTTTCCCCGGAGAGGGCGTATGCTGAGAGCAATCCTCCGAGATATCGGATAACAGTCTCGAAAAATGGGGCGTAGATACCCTGTGTAGCCGGTAAGTATATCCAGTACACGAACGGAGAAAATGAGAGGATTTACGGTGGCGACTGAGAAATCCTGTTGGGAAACGACCTGCACGGCATCGTCGAACTCTTTTCGCAATCCCATAATCCACATCGTATCCATTGAATCAATCATAGAGACCCTCCTACTTGACCGTGAGCACACTTGGATCGAGAGACGATTAAACAAGAATTCATACCATCCATTGAAGCTATGACAAGATCGTCAATGACAAGTCATGAGCGGAGAACGGATCTTCGACAACACTCACTTGTCTTTGAACTGCTTCGACAAGGGCAGTATCTCGTCATGGCCAGACGCGTATTTCAAGTATTCATTGTAAGCCCAGACATACGAATCCCGTACTTGAGCAGCACGTTGATCCCAAAGGCTTGAAGGGCTCAACGGAGGAGGCATGTGTCCCATCGTCGGGTGTGTTCCTACGACATTACCTACGAGAATGTCTTGGAATGGTGGATGCGAGGTGAATCTTGGACGGAATGGTAGGTCTTCCCCCCATTCGAAGAACATGGGGCCCAGCAGCCACAATCCAACAACCAAACCGACACCGAGACCAACCCATCGAGCTAATGGTCGGCCGAACCAGCGGCGAGCAAAGGACTTGGGTTCTTCCTCCCGGGTATTGTGAAGTGGCAGCATTAAAGGGAGTAGAGGAAAGGAAAGGAAAGGGAAAGTCGACGTGGACCAGCTAGACCAAGAACATTGAATAAAGCATTCCAAGTATCAAGGGTCCACATGGCCGACGGAGGAAAATTCGCCCTGCCAAGCTAATCGTTTATGCCTCACCTATATATAAGTAGGCGGCTTCAAGAGAGTAGCACTCAATAGAGCACGTAGAAGTTGATCCGGCGGTGTAGCGTAAGGCCAACTACTCCCACCCAAGGAAAATCCATACATTGCGGATCAACATTTTGTCGCACTAGGACATGTGGTGGAGGGTTTACGGTCATATCTGGTCATACACATTCAAGAGGTACGAGGCGTAAGCATGGCAGGATACGATGGTCGAGGGTGGCGAGGGGGCGTACAGAGAAGGAAGTGGCATGCACAGGTTGCCCAAACACGTACTGTGGAAGCTCTCAGGGGTAAATCTAGGAGATATCCCCTTGAAAACATCCGGGGACCAACGCCCGCGGGCGGCGAATACTATGTAAGAGGTCGGCAAGAGGTGCGGTATATTCTGGTATATGAGTTCCTCAGAGTATCCGGGAGCAAGTAGAAATTCAATGGGGCATTACAAGGGAGAGTTGCCGTTGCCAGACTAAACTGTAAAATCGTGGTCGTCTCTTTCAGAGAGGAAAGAGTCGACCTATGTTGATGCCTTGGAGGAGTGCTTCAGTGGAGGGTAAAGAAAGGACCCGATCCCGAGCGAATACTTCTGCTTCAGGGCTCATACATCATATCATGGTCAAGAGGTCGCTCGGCACATCGAGCGCAGGCGCTCAAAAAAGTTGAGTAAGAGTTAGAGTCCTCGAAAGTAGTCCGTGGAGCTCAAAGCATGTCGCTTTTCCGTGGTCGTCATTCAAGGACTCATGTAACCGTACAAATTCAAACGTTGAGACGGCTTTTAGGAGTGGCTCCTAGCCTTGGTCGATCGGAGTTTGCACTGTTTGTCGGAGTATCAATAGTCAAGAGAGGCCAACCGACCTGCCAGGCTCCGCTGGATCCTCACCTCGATGTCGCCCTCCACAACGCCGACGCATTTCACGGTAAACGACGCCAAGCTGAGACTTGCTGAAGATGAGGCGACCCTCGATGAGCTCAGTCGTAGGATCGACCAGGCTGAGGAGACCTTGAGAAAAGTCGTGGACGATTCCAAGCTCGCCATCCAGAGAATGATGGAGGAACGCAAAGTAGTCGAGGCAAGGCTTTTTCAAACCAAGGCGCTGCTGTCTCCAATACGGCGGCTGCCTACTGAATTACTCCGGGAAATATTTCTGTTCAATTTCGAAGATTACCCATGTTGTGCCTGGGTACTGGCTGCAGTGTGTTCGACGTGGAGGAAGCTGGCTGTTTCGATGCCTAGGCTATGGTCGAAGGTCAGTACTTATCTGCTTCGTATAGGTTCCTGATGCGGGGTAGTGATCTGGTGCCATGGGGGCGAAGAGAGCGCGGGGTAGCGGAGTGGCTTCGGTTGCAGTTGTCGGTGCAGATTTGCAATTTTTCTCTTTGTCCATCGAACATGGAACCGGGATAAATTGCTGACATTTTTTACCGTTTAGATACGCTTGATTACGACGCAACAGTCATCTGCTGATACCATCCGACTCTGGTTGGAACGGTCCGGGACCAGCTGTCCCTTGGACATCGAAATTTTTTTGCGGGTCAGCAAGACGAATGCAGAACCGCAACGTGCGGTTCGAGCCTCTTCACCGGCACCCGTGCCATGGCCAGTACCACTGAACAGCCAAAGTCCTCCTTACTTCATTCCCCCGCCATCATCCTCCTCCGTCATCTCTGCTAACACTTCGACGACCATCCCCATTCTTCCACCTGCTCATACACCTATCATAATACCGCCTTCTCCTGCACAAGCCGATTCATGGTCTACTTCATCATCCCCGACTAGTGAAAGGTCTACGCCGCCGTTTTCACGGTCCAGCATGCACTGGGCACACATCGCGATATTTTACCTTGTCGAGCAAATGCCTCGGTGGGAAAGATTTGTTTTTCGCTTCGATAAACAATTTTCTTCAGCCGGGGCCCTGCGATCTATCTCGGGCGATGCGCCACTCCTCAAGGTTTTCGAAGTCTCCAGCGCTGAGTCGTCTTATTATAGCGACTGGCAATGGCTCCCCTCTGCAAACCCCGGTATACCACTTCTGCTACCGAAATTGGAGGATGTAACCTTACAAAACACACCGTTCAAATGGTGCTCACCCATCTTTCAAACAAACCTCCGGTATCTGACTCTCCGGGCCCTTCCCACCAACCATCTATCCTTGGATCGTATATTATCCATTATTAACGCCAACCCCAATTTGGAGGTACTCTCTCTCCATTTCTCCGGCGTACAACCTCCCATCCTTCCAATGTACAACACCACGCTTGGCGCTCTGAAAGAGCTAAGCATTGGAGGACATTACCTTCTCGCGCAACTCGTTGAATCGCTCTTTGTTCCCAGCATTGAAAACCTTAGCTGGGACATTGAACCACGGGATCCCCCAGAGGATATGATCTCAAACCTCCTCACTCGGTCCGGCCACCCTCCATTGACCCATCTTTCAGTTGGTTACGGCAACAGCAATTCATCGACGTTCTATTACGGTCCAGGTGGTATTGTCATGTCGTGGGCCATTCTTTCCGAACTCAGCCATCTACAATCATTTCGTATTGGGAGCACGCCATTGGAGCCGCTTCTCATGGCTCTAGGTCCTCCTGACGAAGATTCTGGTCAGACTGACTGGGTGTGTCCACAACTGGTCTCCCTGGGGATGAAGCACTGTCATGCCCACAGTGAGGGCATCGCGAAGCTTGTTCAGATGGTCGATGCAAGGAACCCAGGGTCAGGTGGTTTTGTGAGTGGGAATGCAGCAGGTAATGTTACACCCGTCAAACTGCGGAACCTGGAGTTGTATGATTGCGCGAGCTTGGGGCAGGACGTGATTGGTTGGTTGAAAAGCCGTGTCGACGAAGTGGTATGTACGGAGCCTACGTATGAGCGGTGAGTCTTTTCATAAAGATACGCCACTTTCCCAGCTAAATCCCCTTTCATGGTAGCAGGTGTGTTGCAGTCAATGCCATTGGTTGATCAAAGCAAGATATCGCTCTTTCCCTTGCCTCGGATATAACATATCTTCTTCTGAACATTTGTATTCCTTTCCCTTCTACCATGTCCTCCCTTCTTCGGTACAATCGGATCTAGCATTTGGGGGTTGTAATTTAAATATGTACGACATTCGCACCACGATGAGCAGCCATATCTCTGTATAATCAGTTCTTTCGCATCATTCTTAGGGTTTTTCTTCCGCTTTGTGTATCAGTAGTTATATCAGTAGTTTGTATCGACGCGGCTTTGTAGTTAGCTCTCCCCGTGGGTTCTTTTATTTTTATTATGGATATATTGTCTGTAACTATCATTCGCGCACATTTTTGCATACACAGGCTGCCTCACCTCCCTTCGACGCTTGGTGACATTTCCATATACCTCTGGCTTATGCTTGCGTGGAAGCTCGGTCAGAGGCGTATGTATCAAGTGTCCGGATGTGAAATTCCAAATCTAGTACCCCAGATGTTGAGACTAGCTGATCCAGTTCTTTCTGGGACGCATGTCTAAGAGAGAAATAGAGGCGGTTGGTCAAAAGGGCCGTAAAGCTGAAGGGAAGTCAGCTACAACCATTGCGCTGAAGTAAAGAGCTCCGCCTACATGAAACTGGGCCTAAGGATGCACGGTAAAAATGACGGATGTATGCCGAGTACAGCATTGAACTCACTGTGCGTTTATCATTGATAGGCAGGTGTCCTAGAATTGCATAACGTGGTTAGGAAGGTGAAAAGCAAGGTGCCAACATGACCTACGTGTGTGGACAGGATGAGGACCATCCAGATCAAGTTCGATGTAAAGATAGCCACAAAGTAGAGAAGACTATCACGAGAGATGGTTGCCAACAAGGAGCTCCGTGCAGAGAGCAAGGAAGGAGTGCGAGTGGTAGCGAGCACGGCGGTAACAGCGATACCATCGAAGCTAAGGAGTAGGGCGAGGTAGGCAGTCGTTAAGTGTTCACTAGAGAAAGGTGTAAACTACCAGTTGTTTCATGATGCGTAGATTGGGATACGTACAACGCGCGGGGTAAGCAGACGATACAGCCTGCGAGATGGTTCCATTAGCTTCTAATGGGCTGGTATTGCCAATAAACGATGTGGTGCATACTTGGATATACTATAGTTACCATATATCAAGACCGGCACGGGTGGACCAAATTGGACGGAACAAGCAGCCGCACCTTCGAGGATATATTGGATAGCCAAGTATAAGGAAACTCCCAGCTGCGCAACAACGTGGAGTGTCAATAAGAAGGTAACGAGCGAACAGCGGGCGATAGCACGCGCACTATGAAGCGCGAGATCAATCATGGGATATGATTTTATGAGCAGTAATTCGCTTACCGAATCAAAAGGAGTACCTCTGCGATAGTTCGAATGATAATAGCCAGTATTATTTGAACCGATAGCAAGATATTGCATCTATTTAGCAGCCCAGTCATTTCCCCTGGATCCTCTCGAAAGAGAGCTGTAGAGTTCAATGACTTACGTCTAAAAGGTGGTAGAATTTCATCCGGAAAGGCAGATGTACACTCACATACAGGAGGTGAAAGCAGAGTGTCTTCCTCCGAGTCAGCGTCAATCTACGACCGAGCCCACGGACGGGTCCAAGACTTACTGGATACGGCGATCAAGCCAAACGTCAAGCTGATGTAGCGATTCTGGGGGAAGTTCTTAGCGCCAACTGCTTGTGACACACTCGGGGCAGACCGCACGAACCATGACAATGGTTGATACAGTCAGCACTGTGAGGAACGACGGGGCCAAAGATCAAGGTCACTGATTTGCACGTCAGAATTTTGTCTGACATATTCGCTTACCACGAACTCTCGTGAAACACGACCATACGAGGTCGATCTAGGGACAATCATAAGTCGTGTACATAGGTGAACAGAGGCGAACAGTATACTTCTTCGGTAAGAGTGAGGCAATGGTCGTAGATCAGAAGACTGGAGGCAACGAGGGAGTAAATCTGGGGGGCTGTTCAGATACAACAGACGGAAAGGTACCGCCAGAAAATTGGGTCTACCTGCACTGGTCCAGTGTTCAGCTCATCGTAGAATTCTGTTAGCATTGAGAGGGTGGGGTGGTAGGCCCCAGTATGGGATTTGCTTGATTGTATGTATACTCGGTGGTCCTTAGCTCGAGGCCATCCTAGGCGCATGAAGCAACATTTCCAAGTAGTAGAAGTAAAGTGATGGGTAATGAAAGCCAGTTGATCCGGGTATGATAGCAGGGAGCAAACGATGTCCGAGAATACATGGAGACCCGAACGAAACAACGACGTGGTAGGCAAACAGAGATATTAGACAATAGAGACGGAGGTCCACATCATGCAAATACAGAGCGTATCGAGAAGGCTGTTAAGTAGTACAGCAGGTGCCACCTAAGCAGGCAATCTTGATGGCAGCAAAGTGAAACAGCCCGAAGAATGCTGTTATCCAGTAGTCGTCAAACCAGGTATCCATGATGGCAGCAGAAAGAATGATGGTGAGGGGAACGGTATGCACTCGATGGGGACATAGAGTAGAGGCATGGAATACCTGTTTTAGACTTGATATTAGGGACTGTCGTCAAGCAGAAGGGCCACGGGAACAGACCTTCATAGCAAGCAAAGATGATTTGATCGTGCGCTTGAGTAAAAGGCTCCTGGTCCATAGCAATGGGGAGGAAAGGCGGCTCCTACCGACAGCATTAGTTGACGGATCATCTGTCAACTCAAGTGGCGGGTCTTTCTCATTCGCAGTGGGAGTATGTGGATCATCTTCTTCGGAAACCCCGGTTTGTTGGGAAGAGTCATTGACACCAACTGTGTGGATAGAAATATCGGAGTGTACCGAGGACAGCCTGGATGCCGGAACATTGGCTCGCTTAGGCGCCACCGACACGATAGATGTGCCCGCCGCAGTGGCACGCAATGGATCCAGCTAGATGCAAGATGATAAGAAGGGAGCGTTCAATCAAGTCAGTAAAGAGCCCTACCTTTCCCTCGCGAATGGCGGTGATGACTCGCTCTGAAGAAGGTCGACCAACAGGCGAGACGTTCAGTAGGCTTTCCAACAGTACGAGAAATGCGCGAGGTAGGCGTCGCGTCTCAAAGCTTGCCGCAATGATTGATGATGACTTGAAGCTAGAAAAAGAATCAGACGAATCCTTCTACTTAAGTTGACAGTGGCCGACATACCCAGCGTAGGCCAAGATTTCCTTCTCTAGGCGATCCATCTTCTCATTCTCTGAGACGTCCGGAATCGGTTCACCATTACCGTCTCCCACAGAAGCGTAGCGGTAGGGTAACTTGAAGAAGAGAAGCTTGTGGAGGATCATCCCCAGAGACCACATATCAGCCTTCGAGTCTATTTGGTTCAAGAGGCCTGTGCTTGGCGAAGGTAGGGATTCCGGTGAGGTGTATTCCAGACTGGAAGGGCAAGGATGAGGACGCGGAAAGTGCAGACGTTGACACGAGAGGAACTCACGTCCCCGTATTCCCTGAGCGGTTTGAGGAAGAGTGGAGCATGTCTCTTGATGTACCAAAATCGGAGAGCATAGCACGAGGGCTGTAGTAGAAGGGTGAGTCAGAGCGAGGGTCAATTGGTCTGACTTACATCAAGCTGCCTTCGTCCCATGTTAGAAGAACGTTACCGGGCTTCAGGTCAAGGTGGAGAATGGAACGATCATGCTAGCGGGAGTGTCAGCACCAGACAGACACTAAGGTAAAAAAAAAGCTCACCAAGAATGCCAAGCCGTCTACGACGTCTTTGAACAAGCTTTTCACCTCTTCCGCGCTTAGCAAGTGCACTGGGGTCCAGGTGTCGCGCTTCCCTCCGAGTCCCGCATTCTGCGCTTGACGCTTCATCTTTTCCTTCTCCTCGGGAGGCGCTCGCTGAAACGCACGGAAGGCCCGAATGCGAGCCGACCGGGAGTGTTGGTCAGAAAACTCCGAGGCTGAGACGAGACCGTTTGGTGGGTATGGGGAGCCTGATGGACCTGGTGACGCGGTCGCAGAGCTCCTGGAGTACCGAGAACCACCTATTGGAGTCGACAACGGACCAACAGGGTGAATGTGATAATGCTTCGTTGGTCGGCCTAACCGTGCATCGATAAAGTCGTCAAGGCTTGAGAAGGATGAGTATGGTCACGTTGAGACTATGCAGGAGGATTACGAACCTCCCACCATCAGCCCATTGCATCAAGACACTATTAACGGCGGTTAGAAGACGACGCACAACATAGATAAGAGTGACTGAACTGGAGTGTCGGAATCTTGGGACCGAAGGAGGAGAATTGGCTTGTCTCAAGCCATGCATGATGATACGTGATGATGTTGGGATGATGTAGCCTCTCCAGCAGGCGTACCTGAGTCACAGCTCGTCAGCAAGACTGAACAACACAAGCAAGGGACCAGGAGTACCTCACGCAGTATTTTGACAAGATACGAATGAGATTCGCCGACTGCAATCTTCTTCACGGCGAAATAGCCTAAACAAATGAGTTTCCATCCACAGCGAAGGGGTAAAGCCAACCTAGCGGGTTTCCGTCGAGAAGATGCTGAAGTGAAGAGCGGTAAGCGTCAAAGAGAGTCTGCAGGTAGTTGACTGACCTGGCAGAGATAGACTGAACCATTGGCACCCATTCCAAGCCGTCGTTCTTCTTTGAAAAACGTGTTGAAGTATCCATCTGCCATAGCCTCAGCAGAGAAGGCCGGCCGCGCAGTTGACGGCGACCCATCCCCCGAAGTAATTGAGTGAGGACTTGGTGGACGCGAGACCGTGTCGTTCGCCACAGCTAAAAGCTGGAAATAGTTCGCAGCCCGAGAATAGTGAGTCGGATCTCTCTCCGTCTCAATTATTCCATCCACTTCAGCTTCATCATCTTCGGCTATTCCATCAAAACTTGTTTCCATCGGTCGCTTGCAGAGGGGACATGTCAAACTTCTCGGTGCTCCGGATGGTCGAATGGAAAGCGCATGAGAGGTCGGGTTGTAAAGGACAACTTGATTCGAGGCGTGGAATATTGGTTGCCAGTCCGGATCAGACTGGACAAGAGTCAGTGCACCGCCAACTGGTGAGGTAGGTAAATTGTCATCCGTACTTGCTACGGTTGGGATTCAAAATGAGGCTCGAGGGAAGAACACTGAAAACATGAGCGTACCTCCGGACGTCCATGAGCTTGGTCCTGACGGCTCCATTGTCTGTGAGGCAGATCACAGCAATTCGGGATGGTACGAGCAGACTGAAGGGAATGGGAAGGTAATGGTGGTGAGAAACGTGTTTGCTCGGTCGAAGCTCGGATGAGTGCTGGATCTCATCTTATCTTATCAACAAGACTTCAGGAGTTCCACTCAGGAGTGCTCTGCTCCAGTCAACATAGAGTACTCTATCCGTACTGACACTAAACATTCGCACTATTTACCCAGCTGTGATACCATCCCATACAACGCTTACAGACTGCCTCAGGATTTCTACCTGCTTTTCGGTGATGATACATTTCTTGATATGCAGCTCACGCACAGGGAACCCCAATTGTCGTCGCTTCGTCAAGCTCTCTCCAAACCCCACAATCGTCGCGTCTTCGTACCGATGGGCGCGCCAGTCCACAGCCGTAACGGTGACAATCTCCAAGAGCCTATTATCGGGCTCGGGAACCTGCGACACATTCCGGAACGGTTTCCACAGGAGTTCTGCCATGAATTTGGGTACACCGTGCACGATGTGGAGCACCTTGACCTTTTCTAATAATGAGAGTAGCCCCTCACATGGGTCCAGAAGGATCGCCCCATCTCCGTAGGCCAAGGTTACTTCCGTGATAGAGGACAAGGGCAGACTGGAGCTGCATACTTCCGCTAAGGTGCGTACTTTCCAGCACGAGGGAAGGCGCAGTTCGAAACGTTCGCACCTCAGTGAGCCCAGTTTAAGCGTTAACTGCGCCGAGTTGATGACCAACTCCATTTTTGAGAGCACAAGAGCTTGACTTTCCGACATGATCCTAGTACACAGGCCTTTGAGTGCGGCGAGTGCATCACGTACGATGAGAGTATATTGCGAAAAAGAAACGGAAACGCGTGCTAGAGTGTGGAGCTGGTCAAGGCAATGGAAAAGGTTGATCGCAGCCAAGTCGTTGGACTCGACGCTGAGGTATTTCAACTTCGGCAAGGATATTGGAAGGTCTGGGCCTGTAGCCAAAGGTGCTGCTGCTTCGGTATCAACAATCCTCTCCCCAAGCACGACTGACTGGAGATTTGGCACTTTTCGAAGAAAGCCCATAATCCAGCTGAGTGGTATCCCGCCATAAGATGTATGGCGAACAGTCAGGTGCTCAAGTGACGGAAGGGGTGGTACATCTGACGGTATGAGAACATCGACCAACTCTAGAGAGCGGAGTGAAGGGAAGAAAGGATATGGAAGGTGTGTAATACGCCACACCTCAAGGACGGGGATCCCCGCTGATGAGGACAGTTTCATTGTTTGAAGGGACGTAAATTTGGCTAGTAGCTTGAGAAGCTCCTCCACGGACTTCGGATTGTATGGCCCAGCGGAAATAGAGAGAGCTGTGAGCTGTTTGGCTTGCGCGAAGAGCTGCTGCGCAAAGTGGATATACGAGCGATGGTCTGATTCCCGATACAGATCCCCCATAGATACGTGGACACGCCAAGGTGCCTGTTTGGAATTGGCAAGCATTAACGAGAATTGATAAGGGCTGAGGTCGGTGTACGCAAAGGTTGCCCAAAACCGAGCAGTATCGTAGATGATTCGTCGCCATTCGAAGCATACACCAAGGACGTTCAGCCAGCGCTTCGCTTCGCTTCTCTCGAATCGCAGTTGATCCTTGTAGGCGATGAAGATCAGGGACATTATGTCTTCTGGGAGCTGGCTTATAGCACTGAGTTTGTTTCGGCGACGGCGGAGCGTCAGAAGTGCAGCTTCAGTCGCCGCAATTTCTGTGTCTAGCTCTCGCTGCGCTACTAACTTGCTCGGTAGTGTCTGTGTACACACATCAATCGTCATGTAGAAGGGGGCCACTTGTCGATGCTTCAACGACTTGCCATTGATGTGCTGCCAGGGAAGCTGAGGAGAGCGTCGACGGCCGTGGGTGTGTGATGCATTCACGCACGAAGCGTAGGAAGCCATCAATGCCTCACCAATAACGTCGCTCGTAGGGGGCCCCTAGCGTGCCAGTCGGGCAGTGCCGTGAAAAGACGCTCAACGAACCGGTTCCGTGCTCCGACCACTACTAATCGAGGGGCAGCCCCAGACTTTCTATCTGTCTCAGCAAACAATTTTAGTGCTAATCAGGACTCAACAGTACTCAGGATTTATCTCTTTGGTCGAGCCTTCGAGCTTCGAGACTGACGGCGACGGGCTTCGCGACCTGCTGTTCGTGCACCCAACTTTTCGGTTTCTCTCATTTCCCAGCGGCGAACGCTGCCGTTCAGCCATTCTTGCCCCTCCTTTCTAAAAAGCCTCATGTGCTCATGGGCATTGCCCTACAACGTCAGGACGCGTTCTCAGTATCGGCCCCCAACTTGAGGGCTCTCAATGACACGGTTTCCTGGAAACTTCCCTCCCTCGGATACTTGCTCTTGAATGGATTGGATTTTGACATGGTTTCCATCGCGATCGCGCTCACGGTTCACAGAATCCCGAGCACCACCAGAAACTGATGGTCAGCACCAAAAACATCGCTCAGAGCGCCCTCCACAGCAAGCACAAACCCCACGCTGACAGGAATCCACCATCTCGGCTCGGCTATTCCTGGGCTAATATTATGCGTGAGTCTGGGACTCTTTCCACCATATCATGTCATACTAAGCGAGAGGCTTCTAGCCTGATGAATATAGACATCAATCGAATTCCATGAACTTTTTTCCATTATCCATGAACTCAAATCCGCCGCCCGGTCCTTCCAACAGTCCTCCAACGCCCGCATACTGATGTCTGATGCTCTATCGGTATCTGATCACTGTAATTCTCTCAATGATGCTATTGACTCTAACGATCTTGTAGTATTTAGAGTCTGAGGCTCGGGGTATGAGGTCTCACCAATCCCCTGGCTTTGGTTTCACTCGTCACGAGCCACGAAGAAAAGAGCGGCATCTTTTCCGGGCCCATCGCTTTTTTTGGGCACCGCTGTTTGCCCGTACACAGCTCTGTCGGTCTTAAGCTATGATATGTACTATCAACTTAAGCAGGTCGATCATTTCGCCCTCAGCGATCTAAATTAAGCCCCATCCTCATCCTTATTATCTAGAACACGCCTTCAGGATGCTTGCCACTGTAGGCACGGCATCCGCTTCCTCCGAGCCATGTGCCTGTATAGCTTCTCCCTGGATAACCGAGCTTTCCCCAAGATGGCTCCCCACAGCCCGAAAAGTAGCATCGTGGTATGTGGTCCCTTCGTCGGCGTCTTTCGCGGTTTGCCAAAGTTTATGGATTTGCTATTTTAGGAAATCTAACTCCATTCCACCACCCACCCACGCCATCGCCACCGTGACACCGATGGGCAATCTATTTCCCCTTGTATCGCCAACATAGCATGTGGTTGCGTTTTTCATGAGCGCGGCCGTTCTCATACGCCCTAGGTCCCAAGAGCAGATGTGAAAATGAAGTGTATTTAAAGATACGGTCGTATGTGCGGGTCCACTTTGGACGGTTCTTTTTGCTCCCCCTCACCTTCGACTCCTACTCTGCTGTCGTGCCCCCTTGGGTACCTAACCCACCCATCATGGTAATGGAAATCGCGTTCTCTCAGGCAGCCTACTTTGCTGCCGTCAGAGACATAGAGACCACGCGATATGCACAATGTACGTCAGCGATACTTTTAACCGAAGCGTACATTTACATTCTTCCTGTCCGACAGTGGCTTCAAGCATGATCATGATATATGATCACGGTACGTCTTTCTATACAATGCTGGGTTGTGGCAATGTGTTGAGTTCGTCTCCTGGGGCGTAGCCATTACTTTCGGTGACGAGGTGAGTCTTCTTCCGGGCTTTCGGCCTTCCTGGCGTTGACAGGAAATCCCTGCTAGGTCGATCTTATCTGGGTATGTGTTCGCTCCTTCCCGTCGCCGCGTTCGCCGAAGTGACTGGTGATAATAAGACTTCGTCTTGGTCAATCGGCAAAGTCCTGTTCTTTATTGTGGGTACTTCCCTTTGTCCATCCTCTCCATTCCTCACCAATAACTCCCGAATCTACATAGAATCGGTACTATGGTCTTGCATCAGTAATGTAAGTACCCCACTCGCACCTGGTTGCATCGGAACTTAGCTGTTTTTGTGTTTGGGGTTTAGTATGAATAACTACGGTGCGTTACCCATTCGCGTTATTTTCGGGTTTCGTCTCATGCTCGCGTGCTACTCAGGTTTCTTCAGTCCGCATCTCACCGATGAAGTATGTTTGTGCCTACTTGGAATGCTTGCGCTTGCTCACATGTGATTGTCTAGTTGTAAGTTGGGGTAGCATTTGCTTCCGCTTTTCCCTAATCGCTTATGCGATTTTTTGACTTGTTTAGTTGTAAGTCCCATGATCCTTGAATTATGTTTCGCTTCCGACCAACTTGTACTAGGTGCCCACTTTTTTCACTGGCAAGGATGGACGGGCTTAATTGCCTGCATGATCGCTGAGAGTACGCCACCATTCTCTCCATACGAACCTCTCACTTACGTCTCCTCATTACCGCGTGGTTGTGGTCCCTGTCTAGTCATACTCCAGATGCGACTTTACGCCCTTTACTTCCTTAACAAGAAGGTTCTCGCCGTAATGGTCTCAAGTTTCATAATATCAACTGCGCTCTCTGCTGTGGTTATGGGAACAATACTGTCTGGGATTACTGCCCACGCGCACGCCGTACCCGGAGTCCTATTTTGCCTCCCCAACAAAGTCGGCGACCATTTCTTCTTGTTCTGGATCCCAGTCCTTTGCTTCGAGAGTTTGCTCGTGGGGCTGGCTCTTTTCCGCGGTTTCCAGGCCATCTTGTCCGATGGATCATTATTCAGAAGTGGAAGGGCGCTGGTGAATGTGTTGATCAGAGATTCCGTACTGTACTTTTTGGTGTACGTTTTTCCCGGCGTTCCTCCGTTTGCATATGGCATCACTGACATTTTTCCATCATTACAGCATGTTCGCGACGTATCTGACAAATATGTTGGTGTGGATTGGCGCTCCTGTACGTTTTCATTTACGCCCTCAATCTTCTGATGAGGTCGGAGCTAACTCCCTCTATCTCCATGCGCTGTCCCGACGGCCGCCCTATAGCAAAGTCTACTTGAGGTCCCAATTGGATTTAGCGTTGCCATGTCCTGCGTGCTTGGAAATCGGATAATCCTCAACGTTCGCCGTACCACTCGTGACGCCGAGCGAGCCAAGGCTGCTCGTGAAGAAGCCCTCGCCTCGCATCTCACATCGTCGAAAGGCCCCATCCTCAGTCCCAGCCATTCCTCAAGAACACATAACCCCCCCACCCTACCATACAAGTCGAAACATCATAAGCAAGCATCAAGCCGCGCCGACTACGACACGAGCTTCTTCTCGCCGCCGTTACCTGATGATCCCGAGAATTTTGTTGAATATGAAACACCCTCATTCTCAACCACCATCACCGATGTGGAACTGCGGGAACTACGGACAATGAAAGCTGATATACCTGCCTGGACAGACCCAGAACAAGGTGATACTCGAATAGGCTGGGCGATATGATCCACCCTCTGTCACTCTCTTTACCCTTCGCTTTTCTGTATATAGATTTGTCTGCGGACGTTTTTCTAGCTCCATACCTCCCTCATTTATTGGGTCCTTCTCATACACATTTCATAGTTAGCAAGTACTGGTACAACACATCCACAATCCTGTATTCTAAGTAACTGATATCAAGGAATTCTCGGTCGAAACGCCTCAGAAGAGTCAGATCCCCAGCTCAGATTCCTCACCCTGCCGTCCATCCCTCCCCTGCTCTCCCCTGTCTGCACGTGGCTGTCTGTCGACGCGTCTCTAGTCACGAGATGGCTTTCATTCTTCGCTTCTCCCATAGCCCTAGTGCTCGAACCGTACACTCATCAGTCGCAGATGAACCTTGATACGCGTATACTACGCAAGGGAACCCCTCAAAGCTGTTTATGCCTAGACCAGGAGCCAAGCTTGGCTTACCCTTGGGACAATGGTCGGACAATGGCGAGCGCTTCTTAAAAGCAAGCTCAAGCTTTCACCACCACCTTCACGCCTGCATATCTAGCATCTCGAGATGAAGAGAGATAGAGCCTCCGATGGAGACATCATACACCGACAGCGTACGCCAGAGCCTCCACAGCCCCCTCCTGGGTTGCCACCGGCCTTGTACCATCTGGTCATGGATGGATTTACAACCCCTCCAGGACGGGCATCGCCTGGAAATGGGGAACGATGGCCCGTTCCTTCATCTCTAGATGACTACTACGATGAAGAGCCTACTCGATCGGATTCTTCTCAACCAGTTCACCCGGCTTGCGATTCTCTTTTACCATCCCCCGATGAACCGATCGGGACTGAAGTTCAGCAACAAGTTCAACGTCGTGTTCGCGAGATTCTTCATCGCCCGGAGGATAACATGTCTTATTGCATGGTCACCAACTTCCGCGAAAATATGATGGTGCTCCATTACGTCCAAGTTATTTCTTCTGAAATAGAGCATCCTGTGGTACGCTGTCATGAAATCTAAACGGTACGGGTGCTCATCTGTGGCATCTCTCTGTAGCAAGATAAACTTGGGTGGTCCTGGTCGCTTCGACATGGCGAACTCGATCTCAACACACCTCAGAATCTCATGATTTGTATGTTCGCGCTTTCTATCCAGTACTCAAAAATTGATCTTACTTCTTGTTAGTGGAGACGTCTGTCCGTACACTGTACCGCCGCCCATCAAACTGGTTCTGGTTACCCCAGGATACACAGATCATCGAGACCTTGCATGATCGCTATGTCAGGGCTGGAAAAAACCAGAGATACTGTCCCAGCCAGGTGCGATCCCATATGAGCTCGTCTTGAAGCACAAAACTCACCGTGGGCGTTTGTTTATCAGGCTTACGCCCCTCTAGAATCATCTTATTTCACTGCCAAGTTGATTCTATCAGCTGGTCTGCAAAAATCGATTGCGTTTTCCCGGTACATCGGACCCTACCCAGAGGAGGAGGAAGACTTCACTCCTGACACCAGTTATCTCCAGTTCGACTACCCCCCGGTTCGGGAAATCCATATCCCTCCACACTACCTGATATTCGATGTTGGGAAGAAATTGAGCGCCCGATACCCCTACGCAACGTCTTGGGAAGAAATACGCGGAAACGTCTCCGACGATTACCTTCAAATCACGTCTGAGGATGAGGGATTGATCAAGATGTGTTTTGAGATCTACATTGCGTGGATGGACTCTGAGCCTACGGAAGACTGGTTGGCGGATCCTGTTGCACAATGAGGGATTGGTACAGTAGAAAACACCAACTCATATGAAGTCACTGCTTGACGTTGGCATGTACTCTCAAACTTAGCCAGAACTTGATCTTGTCACACAGGAGCCACTAGGAGCCTCTCCTATTTTCTCAGGTGGTTCCTCCGAGCGCTTGCCGCCGCTTCTTCTGTTCAAGATCGACGAGCACCGTCATCCAAAGCTCGTTATACTAAGAAGCTGAAGCGCGTTCGAGCTACCATTGGAGCCTCGATATGGTCTCAACACCGAACTTTACACCCTTCAGTACTTCAAGACGTCTCTGCTGCCGTTATGCGTCGCAAAACAGCATGGCAGCGCGACGACGATGCATTCCCGTCCTCAAATTTTGAGGCTGAAAGGTTGATGTGACGAAGCGCAGCGCTCTTGAGTCACAAAGCTGCATGTGCATCTGAAAACGGCCTCCTCAGGTATCTGGGAAAGGCCTGTGAGGTTTCATCAATCTTCCTGTGAGCACGTCGCCCAAAATCCCACCTACCTTCTCCCCAACTTATCATGACTCTAGGTGTCGGTCTCATCACTGGTGCTAGTCGAGGGATTGGCCGCGCTGTCGCCTTGCGTTTAGCCAAGGATGGCTATGATATCGCCCTCAATGATCTCCGGGCGAACTTCAAGCACGCTGAGAGTGTGAAAGAAGAAATCTCACGGATGGGTCGGCGAGCATGCATCGTCCCCGCAGACGTAAAGCAGGAAGACGAGGTCATTGGTATGGTCAACGAGACTGTCAAGTCACTGGGAAGCTTGAATGTGGTATGCCTCTGTGTCTCTGTCTCTGTCTCTCTGTCGTCCATATAACGCATCATCTTTACGCTAACGTTGCATTCTACATAGATGGTCGCTAATGCTGGAATCGTCCACCTGGCATCGATATTCGAGAGTTCGCTCGCAACTCTCTACCTTTTCTGCTTTTCAATGACCACCCACTTTGCCAGCTTCCACCGAGGTTTGGGACGAGATACACGCCGTCAACGGACGCGGTGTATTTCTGTGCTATAAATACGCTGCTAAGCAAATGATTGCGCAAGGCTCTGGTGGGAGGATCATTGGCGCAAGTTCAGTCGGAGGAAAGCAAGGTCAGACATGTGCTCCCCCTTCTTCAAGAGTCTTCGCTGACATATGAACGACAGGGAGCGGGCTGATGGCTACTTACTGTGCTAGTAAATTCGCTGTACGAGGTCTCACACAATCTGTTGGTTCGTATACTTTATACTTGTTGTCGTTCTATCGTATTCACGCACCCTTCTTTGTAGCCAACGAGCTTGCTCCCCACGGTATCACTGTGAATGCATATGCTCCGGGGCCAGTTACAACGGCTATGAGTAAGACTACCTCTCTTATTTTCACACCAGCTCTCAAAATTGGTTTCAGTGGGACAAATACGCGAGATGTCAGGAAACTCGGACGAAAGACATCAACATGTGAGCTGACCGAGGATTTTCTCCACACATTTCATCTTAACGCTATCGTTATCCCCAGGAATTAGATATGGTTCCACTCAAGCGCTATGGTGAACCCGAAGAGGTAGCCGCCCTCGTCTCGTTTTTGGCTTCCCCCGGTGCGGCGTATATTACTGGTGAGTCCATTGGCGTCTGCCTTCAAGTCATCACAGAGCATTCATCTCATCGTGCTTCTCAGGTCAAAGTGTTCGTCATTATCCATGCTCAAAGTCTCAGAGACTAACACCACGTACTTCTTCATATATAGGTTTCGATCAATGGCGGGCGTTTCTGCGATTGAATGAATGGTTTATCTCGGGCTTTACATGTCTTAGGATATTGTGCGCCATATCATTGGTGGTTGGTATAGCCAATGCAGGAGTCATTGAGACCTTGAAGGGAGGCCTTCACGTTCAATCAAAGAAGCATTTTTCAGTCCCATACCACCTGCCGCTCATAGTTGCGGGCTTCATCTTGACTTGGTCTTCAAATTTTTATCCGAGGAGACATCATCATTCGGAATCGGTAAATATGGAAGAGACATTAGAAGAGAGTCTCCCGATCAACATGAGTAAACTCCTCAAATGCGGTAGTGTCAAAGTCACATCTCCCAACCATGAGAGTAGGCAAACGCTTCCCGCGTTCCGATCGCGTTCTCAGAATATTCAACAATTCTTCCCGACTCTCTTCGGCCCTCAAGTCCCATTCATGGATTGAAAGGGTTTATAGTAGTGGATTGATGGACTCTTCGTTTTGGCCGACGGTGTTCACAAGGTCTTTGAGAACGGATATATGGCAGAGCATGATCGTGATCTTCTTCGCACATCGAAAGAATCTCAGAAGATTGGACATGAGACCTGCGGCGACGGGCGAGGATAGGCGCATAAAAGACAGGGTGCTGACGCAGTCGCGTGCATAGGCCTTAAAGATGCGGATGTTCTCGTCGAGTGGCTGCGCCGTGAGGCACCAAATGAGTGAGATGTGAAGAATTGGAGGGTCGCCTTTTTCCTTTGAATGGTTGATAGAAAAGCGATAGTTGTGAGCTTCTTGTATTCCTACTCCTGAAACATGGACAGACACTGGTTCGTTGGCCGGCACCGAGGATAACCTTGCGAAGAGGAACTCAAGGTTCGAAAAATAACCAACCTCTGGAGGAGTACCAGTAAAACAGACGGATACGGCGGTGTACTCAGGGAACGTGACAAGAGCGAAGAAACGAGAATCGGAGGGATCGTAGAAGTCAAGAGTTAGCTGTTTGAGTTTTGCAAGGAATACAGGGGGCGAGTGGAATGCTTGAACGACCGAGAAGTCTTGTGTCTCTTGAATAGTCTTCACAGCAACATCCTCGACATTTAGTGCATTACGTAGGAGCCGAACTAGCCAGTGCAGCGAGAATTTGTGATTGGAGATACGGGACCGGATCGTGATGCTGGTCAAGCAAGGAAAGGAAGGGATGGCGGCTTCTTCATCCCAGAAAGGGGCCTCGTGAAGCTCCAGAGAGCGGAGGGGAGAAACTCCAGCTTGGATGATCCCTTTGAGCAAGGGGATAGGCAGCATGGTTTCGCTATGCGGGATCTCGAGGTAGACACAAAGGGAACGTAATTGGGGAGTTGATGTGCGCGAACATAGATTGGCGATCCGTTTCATCAAGAGCGAAGTACGTGGAATTTGTGTGGTAGACTTCAGCGTGAGGTCGACGACCCGTTCACTGATATCTGTGGCCAAGAGGCGTGAAGCGACCTTCCAGAATCTCCGGTGGCGCCGTCGGGGGTACAACGGGACAGTCACATGTAGTGACGACCCCGCGGAGCGAGCAAGGAACTTGAGTGAAAGCCGTGGAGACGCCAGATGAATGAACGACCAAAAGGTTCCATCACCCAAGGCAACCTCCCTGAAACGCTTGCAAATACTGGCAAGGTGGACGCGAGTATCCATGTTGCGGTCGCATGCGGCAAAAATATGACCAAGCACGTCGTCGGGTAGCTTGCAAATTGCACTATGACCATTTCGCTGTGTCTTCAGGGCTTGAATACACCTCTCATGGTGCGCGATTTCTTCGTCAACACTGTTCTGGGCTGCGATATCGGTGAATATGGCCTAGGGTTTGTACGGGGTGGCGGAATCGTATCAGAGATCATTTCAGAAAATGACACGTTATGTACCATGGCTGTTGACGTTATTCAGTGAGGACGCTCGAACTTGGGTTATTATCGAGGACAGGACAGCAAAATGAGGGTTGCGATTTATCGTAAGAACTAAACCAAGCGCCCATGCATGACAGTGCCAAGCGTTTTCGGCGCCGAACACCCTCCAAGCTCCATGACCTGCAGAGGTCGCTGCGTACGAGGGTCATCAGCGAAACGGAGGGCGTCTGTTATGGGGTTGACCAAGCCCCACCATACGTTGTAAAGCCCACCATAGCTTGTCAAGACCGACATATTGGTGCGCGTCTGGTCAGGGCCTGATCAAACTATAACGAAAATGGCCAGTATGGCGCCACCTCGTCAGGCTTGTGAGTTTTGCCAGGCTGGCCGCATTTACAAGGCATTGACCATGTTCTACCAATTTGGCGACATCACATTAGTATCGCGTGGAAATGAGCAACCAGTAGGCTAATCTCGTCATTCTCAGATGTTCAGATAATCATGCGAATATATGATCAAATGTATATCATTGGGGGGAAGCATACGGTACACGAATTCTAGGTATGGAAGTACAAAAGCTAAGCCTCTGAGAAGAGCCGCTACTACCTCCGGAGTGGATATATGCGTGTCGAAAGCAGCTGAGAGCGGGTCTGAGTGAGAGAATATAACAGTAATGAAGCTGGACACTCACCATCATCGCGAAATGCCCCCTCCAAGGATCGAGCCACTGAGTGAGCAACCGTGGCGACTGTGAGACGCTGCGAGGACTGTGAGCACGATGACGATGTTCGAGACATGCGCGTTTACTCACGAAGAAGGGGATGCAGCATCAGCCTAAACAGCTAGATATATGCACGAGCGTTCAGCAGACTTCAATATAATCAAGATGCAAACCGCGTACCTCGATGCCTAGGCCATAGCAAGTGTATGTGAGTCTGGGGGGGGGGCGAGAATGGGAAAGCGGCGATGATGGGGGAAAGGAAGAAAGAGATGATGGAGGGGGAGAGGCGGAGTCGTGCGTTTATATATGCTGAGGTAGGCATGGTCCGTGCGCGGATGATCGACAGGATGTTGAGAGCGTGGTAAGTACGCCGGAGTGAAGGGATTGTCATGTAAGATTTACGGAAGAATGGTGGCGGTCTGAAAGGAAACTCGCAACTGGCAAGCACCTGGTCTGAGTGTACCCAACAGGTCGGCGGCGTACAAAGGCGTGATAATAGATAAACGGCCTGGAGCGTGGTTTACATAGACGGAGACAGTCGAGCGCGCGATGAGCAACGAAAACCATGGTGTGCTGCGAGGATAAGTGTGGTCGAGTTTGGTAATGAAATGGCCAAGCTCTCACCAGGCCTCGCCAGACTGTTTTGCCTTATTAGGTTCACCAGGGACCGACCTTTTCGCTGACGGTGAACCGCAATTCGATCGTCTTCCAAGGACAGATAGCAGCTTGAAAGGGTATGTTACAAGTTATAGACAAACCAAGCACTCTGATCACCCAATCCCTCCGCTTCATCACTCTTCACCCGGCTCGCCCTAAAGATCGCCTTTTTCTTGTTCTCGTTCCACAGATACAGCAAGTTCCCCGCGGAGAAGACAATCATTCCGACCGAGAAGACAAGCAAAATGATCGTCGCTTTCGTATATTTGGGCGGCGGAGAGAGGGAACCACCCAGGAGCCAGGTAGCTAATATACCTCCGGAGTTGGTCATGATGAATCCAATAGCTATTGCCGTCGCACGACGGACATGCGGTGCCGCGTTATTAGCACTCCATGTTGAAAGAGCGGGCGCGGAACAATATGTCCCAGTTACGGACAGGAAGAGGCTGCCATATCGGACGGAGTGAGATGTTGATCCTATAGAGCAGATGTGTCAGGCATGCAGAGAGAACGAATGCCACAGTAGACGTACCCAGAAACATTGCAAATCCGATAACACAAAGGACCGAGCAAAATATGGTGGTCAATCCCCTGCATCGGTAACGATCCGATATGTACGCTATCACGGTTGAAGACACAAAGGCTGTTGCAAAAGGAGGGACACTCATGAGTTGAGCACGCGTCGCGGTGTACCCTAGGCCTTGGACAATGGA
The DNA here is from genome assembly GCA_002583695.1 of Pleurotus salmoneostramineus. Classification (NCBI taxonomy): domain Eukaryota; kingdom Fungi; phylum Basidiomycota; class Agaricomycetes; order Agaricales; family Pleurotaceae; genus Pleurotus; species Pleurotus salmoneostramineus. The sequence goes on from BEWF01000197.1 coordinate 265,373, forward strand.
CGGAGTAAAACTGTTATTGACAATGTTAATGAATGATCAAACGATCGGTTAGAAGAAAACAGGGACGCACTATGCAAGTGAATATAAGATTGTACCTATGCATTCAAGTTGAGAGTGCTGCTTCGGTGGAGAAAGGGGAGAACAGACCAGCAAAAAAGAAGGCAACCGCCAGAAACCACACTTGTGGGAGCCTAAAAGCTCTACCAACTTCGACCCAGCTAAACCTGTCTGAATGTTCGTTCCCGATAGAACTATCCTCTTGCAGTTTTCGAAGAATATATTGCTTCTCTTCTTCACGAAGAAAAGAGGCATGAGCGGGCGACCGGGGCATCATGAAAAACGCGATGACTCCAAAGACCACCGTGAACAACCCTTCGAGGATGAATATCCATGCCCAACCGGGTCGATTACCAACGCCTTGCATGTTGATGATACCGAATGCAAGGAGGCCAGAGAATGCCCCTGAAATGGATGCAGCGGAGAAGAATGCTGATACGCTGGTGGGTGCAGGTGCATTAGTCAGAGGTTGAAGAGCCTTTGTAGCGCTCAAAGATTTCCACTTACCGGCTTTGAAGGCGCTGTCGCGGGTAGAACAACGACATGTACAGTACGAGTCCCGGAAAGACACCACCTTCGAAGAGACCTAGAAAGAATCGACACGCAAGCAGACCACTGTAGCTGTGTACGACGCCTACGCAGCCCATGAGATGAGAGTGAGATTAGAGACAATCACGGGGCTTACCTTGAAGAACCGTGACAACTCCCCATGCTGTCAGCATCGCAGGGAGCGTCAGATTTGGACCAACGACCTGGAGAGAAGGAGGAATCAATAGGATGGTAGGATGAGCTACCGCGGACTTGATTGGCACGTACGCGAAGGAGTAGATTTGACGGCAGCTCCGCAACAATATACGGCCTATCCAAATGAAGTGAATATGAGAGGTAGGGGTAGGAACATGAAGGCAAACTCACACGTATGTCACGGTCAATGCCACGCTATACTAACGAATAAACGACACGGAGTGAATATGTCTGCCCGTGATCTCATGGAAAGAAGCCACTTACTTGGTGGTTGCTCATTTTGAGGTCGTGTTGCAGACCAGCGACGCGAGCATTCCCTAGGTTCGTTCGGTCCTGCGGGAAAGGTCGAAGCAAGGGGCAAGAATCGGTAAGGACGTTCCACAACGCAGGCTTATTTGACTGACGAGAAAAGAAAGAAAGTAGAACATTGCAACGACTACCAGACCTCTATCAGCGTCTTCACACACCGAAGTCAGTAGAGAGGTGACAAACTGGGCAATAACCACATATCCAGCTTCCTCCACACCACCCTTTCAAGTCGCTCATTTACCACAAGCGAGGGTGCTGAAGGTACATCGCTGAACGAGCGACCAAGCTCCACATTGCCCTTCTCATTGGAAGCAACGCGGGTTGGTGGCAGAGATGGGCTTCCCGAGCTCTTTAAATCGAGCTTCATAGTAGCGACGAGAAGGGGGGGGGGGGGTGAAGATAGAAGCAAGCTAACAGCGGGGTAGATATAAATAAGTATTTGATGGTCGTTTAGTAGATCGGCGTACCAAGTATGATCCTGGCTTCACATCAACGCGGGCAAAGCGACAAACGAGCAGGACTTTGATGGTGGAGCATCCAAACGGCTAAGGCATTGTGATGGCCGACGTGCTACCGGACGGAGGTCTCCGATGATGTTGAGTACACTAAAGCGTGATCAATTTGGGCTCAGAGGTATATGTTGAACCGCGAGTATTGCCTTCGTTGGATGACCATAGATAACGCACGAGGTCACGACCATATATAATGTGTTTGCAATTTACAAGTCGCAAAAGCCGCATTAGCTCCGCGAGTTCGTTTGAGAAATGGTTCAGAAACTTTGTAACAGACGTGCCCTCCATGCGAGCCTTCAGTTATATGTCAGGTACAGGATTGACAGTATTCAAAATAACGAAAGGCACTGCAGACGTTCTGGGTGTTTGGATGAATTCCGAGGACATCATTTAGCGGCTATCCCAACCAGAGGGGAGCCGTTCGGGCGTTGAGATATATAGACCAGGGCGAATTTGAATAGTCCATGGCCAGGAGCTCTGAGCACGACAGCTGCGACAGGGAGGACGCCCTTGTGGGGTTCAGTTGAGTGAAGCAAACGTTCACAGGCTTCGCGCCAGGAAATTCAACCACCTGAGCCAGACAGGAGCATACCCCTATCCGCAATTCTAGCTTTTCAAGGTGACCTCAGCAACAGCGCTTTTCCTTCCTTTGTTGTTTCCCATATCGTCTTGGTTTCCTCTATCGTCAACCCGGTCCCAAGGGCCGCCCTCGAAGGTCTTGAAGTCGTGCTCTAGCCTTAAGTGGCCCTCTCGGAAGCTATGAACCACATGAAGATGGCCGGGTTCGCCGCACAAAGAGAAAGCAGCATGGACATTGACTCAAGCTGCAAGCTCAATGGTGATTAATTCATTCGGCTCATCTCGCTTCCTGAAACAAGATACAAATATCAACGCCACCTTCGGTCTGGGTTTACTGCTGGCATCATCTTCCACGGGAGCGCACGAATCCGTATATCGAAGGCTGGGCCATACCCATTTCGTAACTTTGTATCATCACGCCCGCAATGTCCATCCACAAGGGCACTGATATCCACATTGACAGCACCCATGGACGTGTCGGAGATCCTCAAAGTTGTCAATCATGCGTAGCTTGGAGCCATCGAGCCTTTATATGAATTAAGTCTTCTAGCCTCTTGCTTTCCACTCGAATCCCTCTGCATACGAACGATTTACCTGTGACTTCGGTGACTTCAACCTCGAGCCATGCTCAAAACTATCGTTCTCACCAGTCTCTCTGCCTTCTCCATCATCTCTGCCTTCGCCATCCCCCTCTCACACAACATCAGTACCCACGCCCTCAACCGAAACACAAATGTCAATGGAAACGCGTACGACAAACGCACTTTGGCGCAAGTAAAAAACGACATATCCAGCTTCATCGAAACAATTGAGGCACTCAGAGACGCAGCCAACGACTTCCCCTCTACCCGCCCTCCACTGGATCAAGTAATCGTACGTTCATCCAAACTTCATCAATTCAACTGTTATCCATCCTTGTGTTGGTACCTGGTAGGCGTTCCAAGCGGACCTTGATGCCGTGGTTAGGGCTTCGAACACGGCTAGCCGTCATATCGAGGTAAGCGCAGTCTTCAAACTTCATTCCCTCGCCGGTTCGTCGACAATCTCATCATCGATCAAAGGCCTTGAGATCCCTCTCCTTGGCCGACAGCCTTCCTATTCTTGACGGGTTGGAGAAACTGGTACCAGGTGTCGCTTCTGCTATGGATGCGGTGCGTTTCCTTTCTATTCCTCCCCGTTTCCATCGCTCGCAGCGCGCTCATCGCATTTGTAACAGTTTATCGCCAAAAAAGCCGCGATAGACTCCATTCTCTTGGTGGGAGACACTGTCACTCACGAAGACCTTGAAAACCTTCTTGAGGCCTTGACGAGACTGTATGATGCTCTCTTCAATGCGATCCCAGTAAGTTTCCTTTGAAATTTTTCTTTTGATTAGTACTCACACAGCTTGCCTTGCTACTTCAGGCTGAACTATCAGAGCGGCTTTCGCGGCTGAGTAAGGCTGTCCTCCAGATAGTCCAACGCGCCATCGATGCATATTCATAGACGTTCAATGTCATTTCGTATATCACCAAGCAAGCTCTGTGTCTGTAATCTCTTACTCAATACTCTCTACATCAACATTGTTCAACAAAGAAGAGTGAATGGTGCTAGGCTCTGGTGAACATTGGAGGCGTACTTCGGGGATACGCCTAGAAATGAAGAAGTCGTCGCTGACCTGATTGTGACCAAATTTTGAGGAGACGCTCCTAGCTCAACGTTCAATGACAAGAATCAATATCTTGTCTAACTCTATCCGAGCTAAGTTCTTTCTGTTCGCGCCGAACTAGTGCCTACCAAAGGTCCGGGCACCATCCACTCGCCTGACATCGCATCAGATCGTGCGACTAGCGTCTCTCCCCCTGCCTTCGTCTTTCCTTCCCCTCTCCCCATCGGTGGATCTTTCTCTCGCTCCTATGCCATCTCTTCAAAGCCAGTTGCTCATTCATATTGGCGACGGGAGGCTCCAGAAGAAGCCTTATGGTCAATATTCACCAGGCGCCGATTGACCCGTTGAGATGGTACGTATCGACCAACGGTACGGGTAAATTCAATTCGCAACTGGAACTCTATGCTTTTGAATGCCCCATTTTCTGACCACTTAAAATTGATCTACCATCCCAACGTCAAAGTCAACGCCAACGCCACTATTGGGGTCATGGTTATGCTCTGCTTAGCTGCACGCCCACAGACGTGCTCATCTACAGGCGACCAACTGGTAGCTCATGGACACAGTCATTCCAAAAGCACAGATCCCGTACCATCGTATACACTGATGCTCGTATCATCGTCTCTGCTACTAGTCTTTTCTGGGTGCATGAGCCCCGGACGGACAGGTTTATAAAAGGTGTCCACTTCGACCTATCCTTTCTCCCCCACCCTCGCACCTTTGTACAAGACTCCGAGTTTGACGGCGACTCTCATAGCTTCTACAATGCTCACACTCGTCCTTCTCGCTATCCTCTCCTCTTCTACCATCTTCTCCATGCTTCTGCCATCCCCTTCCAACCTCTCTGTCGGGTATTCAAACATTGCCATGAATTCCAGCAACACTACAGCGCAACTAGAGAAAGACGCGACTGATGTTTTCTATTGTATCGGGACACTCGTGGACGAAGCCAACGACTTTCCCGAGAAAAACCCTAGTCTCTCGGACGGTCTCGTACGTGATTGACCTCTTCCATTCGATCCCTGAATATCAATCCGACTCACTTTGTATCCGATAGAAATTCCAAAAACTCTTCACCGCCGTTAATGAGGCTTTGATCAAAATGTGTAAGGATATCAAGGTGTGTCTTCTATACCTGGATATTACTTTCCTTGCACAGTTGTACTCAACCTACCAAGGCTATGGGTTCCATCCCCCCAGAGGAGGCACGAGCTCTCCTATCACATGCGGAGTCCGCTGAAGCCATCGTTGACTCTGCGATGCAGGTGGTGTGTTCCTTCTCCCCCACTTTGTGCCCCTTCTTGCAGGCCAGCCTTCACCTGCGAACATTGAAACCCTGCATTGATTACAGTTCATCGACAAAAAGGATGCGTTAAAGACCTACCCTGTTGAATTGGGGGTTGCCGCGACCGATCAGGACCTCATCACCCTCTGTCAATCTACAATGTGCGTGTATGACGAGTTCATTTATGCCACAAATGTAAGTTTCCTTTGGCAGTCGCGTGGCTTCGCTTCTCACTGTATTTGTCCTATAGGAGACGATTGCCTGTGAAACTGTCCTCATGAAGAAACGAGTTTATCAGTTATTCCAAGGCGCGATTGATCAATACGCAGATTAGAGTTTCGACTTGCGCTCGTATCATGGGCGTCTCCAAACGAACTAAGCTTGAACGATTTATTTGTACTTCCTGGTTCTTGATCTGTCCTTCGATTGTGTCCATATGCTCGAGTTACTCTACAGACGTTAGCTGTTGGTTGCCAGGAGTCGAGTGAACAATGATTTCAAGTGTTTTGATCCATAAGTTTGGAGAGTTGGGGACGCCATCTGCCAGCACGGGGAACCGAGGTGAGGATTGCTGATTCTTGAGCATCTGTGAATGTGCCGTGTACGACTAGCCCGAGAAAACCGGTTATGTGTCTACTAATCAAGTCCAACCAGAGTATCCATGCGGCTCACGGCTCCTCCACCATCCTCTAGAACCTGCCATGGAGATGGTAGGGGCTGCTTTGAGAGGGATACAAGGTCCCGATAGTAGAGGGAATTGGAGGCAACCGAGAGGCAACCAAGAAAGGATAAACGTTGTTGCGGCGCTCCAATTCAGCTTTGACAATCATTAAGTGACTGAGTGGATTATGACGACCAAGACCACTTGGGTCCATACAGATTCCAGGCATTAGAGTATAGGGTATCGAAGCGGTACGTTGGTCACCCTTCAATTTCCACATTCGACGCCCCGAGACGAAGCAATTTGGTCAAGTGGGCCGAAGACTGATGGGTAGAGTATGCACGGTTGGAGCGGGAGGAAAGTAACCGACAAGCGACATGGAAACAAGGGTAAGGGCACGAAGGAATAGCCAACCCATAGTCAACTATGAGTTGCATAAGTAGTCAGTAAAATAAGAGAGTCTATAGAACGGGAAACGCACTAGGTGTTGAAATATCTATGAAGAAATCGACATATCATCCACGGGGTTAAACAGGCTGCTTGACGGCGGCGACTGTGGATGCGACGTGGGTTCCTCTTTATCCGATCCGATGGGTCTCATGTTGGACGATGTAGGCAGCGCTGAAGATGCCTTTGCTGGCGCTGTGATGAGTCGCCGTCGTCCAAGCGGTCCGGTCGAGGTCAGATCCATCGTCTCCACGCTCCGTCACACCCAGCCTTATTCTCTCTCCACTGTCCGATCCGTTTCCTCCCTGTTGCTGTGAAAATGAAGCCTACTGGCTGCTGCATGCCCAGCTACACCTATCGGAGTTCAATCGGTATGAAAGGATGTGCGAACGAGCGTGAGTGCCACAGAGTAATCTCATGGGGGTCGTTGGCGGTGAGGGAGAGGTTGTCGGAGCAGTTCAGAGAGTGACTTGTGACATGCGTGTGACATCGACGGGTTGTCGACAGACAACGACGAGAACAGCTTTCAGGACCTTCCCTTTCCTCTCTGCTTTCGAGAGAGCCCCAGTGAATACTCTGCCTGACCGCTATGCCGTTAGCCTATACCCAATACAAGCGGACGGTCCATGCCATGGGACTCTGGGAGTTTTGACTTCAAGCGGAAGCTCGGCTGGGGCGATAAACGGCTGGCTCGTATCTGGTTACCCGCCTACATGTCGACGACAACGCTCAGGCAACCACCACTCCGAGAGGATTCAATTTCTTGAACGGGGCTTCCTTTGCCCCATTCCCAAATTCCAAAGCTGCCGATACTTACCTTGATAATTGAATATTGATTGATTGATCCGCCAGTCTATCACGCTTTCCACTACCGTCAACATCAACGCCACCGCCGGGATGTCGAGGTTGTGCTCGTCTACGAGGAATTCGATAGATTCCACAACCTTAGCCACAAACCCCACATGATCACTAGTACCGATATCAGCAGCGCACAATGAATCGCCACTCAAAGCCAGCATATAACACAGGTTATCTCAGCTCCCCCTTCTGCACCGCTTACATCTCAAACATCTCGGCTTTCCCGCTCGTTTGACCTGAACGGTGCCTCCAACGAACTCCCACTATGTTGAAATTCCTCATCCCTGCCATCCTCTTCGCCTCTCTCAGCATCTCGTCCTTTGCTTCTGCTAGCCCCCTCACATCCGACGCTGTAACCGAGCACGCGAAACGCACTCCAGATCAAGTCAGAGCATCCGTTGATAGTATTGTCGACAGGATAAAGAAATTTGACACCGCCATGACGAAATTTCCTATGACGGAGGCCACGCTGACCCAAGGTTACGTACGTGTTCTAGTTCCACTATTCTTTGACTTCAATTTGACCATGGATTTGGAATTTACTGTGTTGTTTTCGGCTGGCAGTACATCCATTCGAGCGCCATGGATCTGGTCAAGACAGTGAATTCGACCAATACACTTGTGAAGGTACGAGCTCATCGATCATCTCGCGTTCTCTACCGCGATTCGGGAATCTACTTAACACTCCGCCAGGCCACAGGCCAGCTGTCCCAAAAGGACAGTAGTGATATTCTAAACAGTTTCAAAGGGGCGGAGAAATACATAAAGTCCGCAATCGCAACGGTAAGTTATAAGTTTTATCCCTACTGGAAACTACTGCTCATCGAAGATCATAGTTGATCGAGAAAAAGGCTGCGTTCAAGGCGCTCCCCTTAGACACTGGCAAGCTGGCGCCTTATGATCTCAATCAACTTGATATTTCCGTTAGTAAATTAGCTGATAGCTTCCTCAATGTTTTCGACGTGCGCTCCCTCGAATTACCTCCATGCCCCCCCGAAACTAACATCTCAATCTGATCATTCACAGAGCGCTGTAAAAAAGGACACATCTACATTTAAAGGCCGTCTTCATAGCGAATTCCAAGACGCTATCACCAAGTTTAACACCCCTTGAGCGCTCGCCTTTCTCCAGTCGCATCATCTGCTGGTCTACGTACTTTCTCAGAGCGGTGATGCATTGTGTAATTGGTGTTTAGACTTCGACTTCGTTGAAGACCGTACATATTCCGCTTCCTTTGACTCTTCCTCTCAGCCTCATGGCCTACTACCTACACCAAGCATCAATTAACCTCGATCTCTGTATGACAGTCACTCGCCAAAAAACACATACGTTTGACTACTTCGTTATTGTCAAATTCGCTGGCATTGTCAGATCTGACCTCAGTCGCTCTCGATAAACCTATTCAAGAATCTACTCTACTTTTGAGTCTTCTGCACAGAGTAGGTAATTGAGGCTCTACTTGGCAAGTCTTCTCTTACTACGAGCAGCCTCCATGAGTTGTATGTCTTGAAACTTCGCGGCCCCAAGACGATACGTCTAGCATCTTTGCTGCTTAGGAGCTGTCCCTGAACTCCTCAGGTGGTTGACTTTCTGGGCGCTTCAGGGTTGACGTTCATTTGCATGCTTCAAGTTCTCCTTGGCTCAACGGCTCAGCCTATCTCCACACGCTACAATGGACTTCAGACTCGCGTTTTTGAGAGACCGATGTTGAAGAACCTCTGAGACGAGAACGCAACACAAAAGCGACATTCACGTCTCGTTCTTCGGTGGATAAATCGGGCTCGGAGCTAGAATGGATACTGGACAGGTGTTCCCCCGACGAACCTACTCAACAATCAAGGTGCATCCCTTGGACCCCTGCCTTGATGTTTTAATTGATACCTATCTTAGTCTCCTTTGTGCAAGAAATCGCTACTGGACAGCCACGTCAAACGCAATCTTCGGCCCTCTCAGGTCTCGTGCCTTCGCCCCGCACAGCGATGTCTCATCCCAAGTCTAAACCCACGTACCGGGGTCGAAGCGTTGGATCCACCTGAACCCGATCCTAGGGCATGAAAGGCTCGGCATCGAGACACAGGTATTACGCTGCCCGCCAGAGTAGCCATCCCATCACCATCTATCTATGCCCGCGTGGAACGATGCCCTCAAATATTCGCCAATACACTGTTGTGGTTAGTATCGAAGCGTCGAGTCTACATGACCGCTGCCAGAGTCTTCATGCACATCACCTATCTAAGCGGGTCCTAGATTGGTCCAGCTTTTGCTTGCTTAATGGAAGGCATATATAACCCCTACGCTGGGAAATTATCCAGTCTCCCTGGCCTGTAGTTTGACTACCGGCGTGCAAGGCCACCCGTTTGCTGCCGCATCGAACCATGCAATCCCTGTCATGCACAAACTCATCATTCTTATCACCTTCTGCGCCACCATCACCTCCTTCGCCACGCCTGTCTTGCCTAGATCCGACATCTCGCTCAACAGAAGTAACAACTTTACCGTCAGCACTTATCAGAAACCGAGTTTAGCGCGAGTAAAAGGAGATGCAAAGCACCTCTCAGAGGACTCGCCGCGACGGTCGACGATTTACCTATGAAAAGTCCTCGATTAAACCAAGTTTTCGTGCGTCATATGTTATATGTCTATATGATTTTTCGTCTGTGAATGACTACCATGCTGTTAGTTCAGTCATAGTTCAGTCATAAATGTATGTGATAGCACATATAACAACCGGATTCTTGATATTAGCCGCTGACTTCAGCATAAGTAGTTGCCTTGTGCTCCCAATGCTTGAGCCCTAACTTGCGTTTCTGGAAGAGCTCATGATCCTCGAAGGGCTCCCTTTGCTCGCCTCCGAATCTCATTGTTTCCTGTAATTCAATGGGCTTCTGACAGGTCATAGAAGCCACACGCCACCCCCGTCGTCGTTCCAAAGTCGTTCCATCCGTACCACCACCTGATCATGCGGGCACGAGATATTACGGTTCCGTTCTTGAGCATCTCATGGACGTCGTTCTCTACACCGGTTATGACCATCATTGTCCCCGGATCGCCGAGCCCCTCCTTGATGAGGACGCGCCATCGACAGCTTCCCCAGGTTCAGTGTCCGGCATCTGGATCACTGCATCTACTCAAAAATATGCATAAAGGCTCAGAGTTCGACGTTCCTCTCTCTGTCGACCCTGTCTGAAGCACATAGCTACTAGTGAATTGACTGGGTCCATGTTGCAGTTCACAAAGTTCATCGCTCTCTTTCTTCTCGCCTCTTCCACAATCTTTGCCTTGCCACTCGCCGCTAACTCAAAGATTCAATCCTATTCTCCCAATGGTGCCAACTCTGATACTCGTCCCGCTGCGAAGCGCACACCAATCCAAGTCACGACTGACGTCAAAAATCTCGTCACCTCCATCAATGATCTCGCCGGGGAAGTCCGTGACTTCCCAACCACTCATGCTTCGTTGAGCCAGGCATTTGTACGCCCATCCTCTCCATCTTTACCACCACCCTGTAACCTTTAAATTCGTTTCTTTGGATGTATTTTTTTCAGGCTATCCACAGGAAGTCCGTCACTTTCCGCAGCGATATGAGGGCGGTCAGTAACCATGTCAAGGTATGATCTTGATTTTCAACGGGGAAACTTCACTTAGGAATGCTCATATGACTGGGTAGGCTATAGCTACCCTATCCGAGGCTGACAGTCGTGCTATCTTCTCTGAATTTAAGGTCGTGGAGCCGACGATCATCACTGCGATGCAGACTGTGCGTTCTCATTTTCTCTTGCTACTCTACCATATCCCCCAAGATTACGGTACTACCAATCACCGTGTTCATTGCTAACGATAGACTTCTTTCCATTTAACAGTTAATCTCTAAAAAAGACGCTTTCGAAGAACTCACTCCGCTACCGCCTTATGCGGCCGATATCATTAGAAACGACCTGAATCTCACTGATGAAGGTATGCAAGATATGACTGCTAGCTTCTTAAAAGCATTCTCCGTACGTGTCTTTCCCCTTCTAACATCATTGTGGTTCGCGATCTTATCTCTATAAATGCTAGGATGCTATATTTGCTGAGGTCTCTGCGTTTGAATTCCGTGTCCATCGGGCACTTCAAAGTGCCATTGGTGCTTTTACAACCACCACTGCTTGAATGCGTGATTTCTCCCTTCAAATTTCATGCATTGATGGATTATTATTGCTATCCTTGATCAATCACACTTCTTCCTCCTCTTTTGGGCGTCTGGACTCTGATGTTGCACGCAGACATTTCCAATGAGTTAAAGACAATATACAATATATGTGACTTCCACGATCGTGTCTGACAACTCACGGAACTACAAAATCGTCCAATTTCATTGTCAGGGCTGGTTAAGGAGAATCCCTTACTTCCTTAATCAGTGTGTTCCACCCGGCGCTCCAAAGGCGGTTTTGCGTCCCGAGGGACGCTCACATAAAGCGTCCACCAACCTTGCGCCAACCCATGCAACTTGACGTAGACCTGGGACTAAACTTTGCAGCCTCAGAGTGTCAAGTTCAGTATATGATGATGGACGTACGGTTAGTTAGTTCGACTAGCGACGTTTTTTTTTCATCTGGAACCTTTCTGAAAGTCTCCCCGAGGTATTTGACAGACGAAAAGAGGTCGTCTCTCATTCTCGTGGAAAGTCACTGTGGCATTGGTGATGGTGGTGGAGGCGGTGATATTCAGCGAGCCGAGAGACAAGCCCTTTGACCGTTTGACGACGGCGTGGCGGAGAGAGGTGTGGCAAAGAAAGAGGGACTTGAGGTGTTTGACGATGACTATGACTTGTGAGGAGAATATGGTGTATTCCTGAGATGATATAAATTATAGAGTATGATCCAGCAACAGCGGGCGTAAAGGTGGGCACGGCGTCGGATGCTGAGAAGCCACGGTTGCTGTCAGCCATATGGCGTGGAGACGACGGACGTGGCACTTCAATGCTCCAAGATAGTGCTCGATGGTTGCACACGAGCGGTTCAATTGACGGCTGGTCATTAGCTACATAGCCCTGGTCCCTTGACACAATTGAAGAATGAGACAGCTATTTGGATACAAGCAGAGCAGGAGAGTAACACTAATGTGGCATGGAGGTCCTGAAACGGCCTGTGACACGTCGATTGGCTCTGGAATATGTATGCGGGGTGTTATGACTAAGAACTCGAGTCGATATTCAGGAGAGAATTGAATGGTGACTTGGGGGAAGAAGTAAGAGCAGCGGGCAGACATCGGGCGATTGATTCAGCGCTCGAGCGCACCAGGTAACCCAAGACGAGTGGCGGACCCCAGCTCCAGTGTGCTGGCGTACGCAGTAGCGACAATCAGAGAGGACAGGAAAGCACCATGTTGCGGCTTCCTTCATGAGCGACGCCAAAGCGATGCTACGAATACCAGAGAACCAGGCGGAGCGCCCACCAAGATCCAAGAGGTAAAGGGAAGGGGAAGGATCTTGAGAGGGCTGTATACGTGGTGGTGGTTGGTTACAGTAAATGGGAAACTAGAGCGGAATAGTATGAGTAGGCAGCAAGGACACAGGGAGCATGAAACGCACTGTGTTGATCCCCACCGACCTGGTTGATCTGCGACGAAGAAATTGTGAGACCGTGGGCAGACGTTAACACCTTATGTAACATCGTGCTTGTTGACAGTGGTGATAAGTTCGACATGGGCTCGTCTTCAGACGTTGGCGGTGAGGAAGGCACCTTTTGTGGGGCTGTCGAGGATGCTGATGAATTGTCGTTCGTCCCAGCATTTGATGACGCGTACACCACGAAACTGTCATGGACAGACGACGGGTCGAGCTCATCGTCTGCCGGCACCAGGATACCGCCTCCCCCTCCGCCCGACCACCGTCCTTCATACTTATATCGATGCATGGAAGCTGTCCGTTTGACTACACCTATCGGAGTGGTATGCTTGGCCGGTCTAGTATGCAGTTCATTTGGCATATTACTGAAGTAGATATGATCAAGTGCCGCAGAGGAGACACCAGTCTGTGTCCATGGCTGCGAGGTCGATGTTGTCGAGAAAAAGAGAGCGTGATATGTGACATTGTGTGACCGCGTCGTAAACATTTTCATGACGCTCCTCGCACTGATTTTCTACGTCTTCCAGGTCTACTCCCTCTTGTGACAAGCTTGTCAACTCTGAACGGTTCTCAGCCTTAGTAGGGATGATGAGTTTGAAGTTTGCTTGAGAGTGAGTAAAGAGTGGATTACTCTTTTATATTCAAGAGCACGAGAAAGAGAAAGGAAAAATGGTGTGGGACTCGGGGGAGAGTTACGAGAGGATAAGTACTTCGAAACGGCCTGGATGATAAAGTAGTGGGAGACGCGCATGTACATGGATACCTAGAGGATCCGTTCAGCCTTCGGGTCCACTATGTAGGCAGACCAAGACAAAAGGAAGACCCCATCTCGAGGATAATAGTCCGCTCTACGAAAGGGGTGCAAATTTGTTGGCGGCGCCTGTGATTATCTCAACAGTTTCAACCTTTAAACGCTCCGCATCCTCAAAAACGGCGCCCTAAATATAAACAGAAATTAGAATGAACATACCCAACGACGACGAAGAAGTAAGTAGATGTGAATCGAGAGCGAGATACGCACATCGAAAATAAGATAGAACCCTCCATACATTCTGCTCGTATCCTCTTCAAGGCGTCGGAGGCTTCCATAGACAAGGGCAACACCAAATCTGGTGAAGTGAGACTCAATGACATGTCTCTCGCTGCCCAACTGTGGATCAAGATTCAACAGAGTTACATATTTAGTAGACGTAATACAGACAGAAGGAAGAACGGACCGTCCTCAGACTGCCCCGGCCTAATGGCGCTGATGTGTTGAACCTGGAGAGGACAGACCGGCTGTCGGGCTCAGAGAGCGCCGAGTCAGTCACCTGGAGCAACAGTTAACAACGAATCAGGAATGCCAAAAAAATGAAATGCGAGACACATATTAACAGAAGACCAACGACGAAAAAACGAACCTCTATCTGCTTTTGTAAGGCATTCGAGTGTATATGTAAATCTTCAAACTTGTCTAGGAGATCCTACCCGGTGCATACCCACAACGAAGAAAATCAAAAGAAATAAGTGAGTTATTGATTGATTTAGCTAAAATTGAATATTGAATGAACCTTAAATTGAGAGGGCGTAGGTTCCTCCGCAGAGAGTTTGCTGATGGCGGTCCGGAGATTTTTGATGCCGTCGGAGAGGGGATCTAGAACAGCGTTGAGGGCTTCGATCGGCGTTGGCTTGCGCTTCTCGTGGGTGTTGGCGTTGGCGAGATTCATTAAAGCAACGCCGGTGTTGATGACCTCTGCCGTGTGGTTGTTTGGTCTGAGAGGTGAGATGTCTGCATTGGGTCGGGGAGGGAGGGCGGAGGCGGAGATAGTGGTGGACGTAGCAAAGAGGAGAGCAAGGATGGTGAAATTGAGCATTGAAAACATCGCGAAAGGGTAAGACAAGGATGCAACTCCAAATCGACAGTCTTCTACGATGGCACTCGGGTTAAGAGCGAGATGAGGGTGCGGTAGAGAGTGGGTTTCGAAGGGAGGATACTCGTCACGCTTTATACACGTCGTTCCAAGCAGGCGATGTGTAAGAACGTTCTTCATGATAGGATCCGGCGTTGTGAAGACGGGTATCGAGTCCGAGCGCCCATCCATAAAAACCAGCATGACGTTGGCGCGTCGGAGAGGACTCTAGGAAAGTTGTTGGTCTGTGTTGTTGAGTGCGCAGGCGGAGAACGACTGCAGAGTAAAATGACTGCTCCCGAAAGACAGCAGCGGCGTCCGGTGGTATGGAATCCACCGTAGCATTGTTGACATTCAAAGCTGGCAGTACCGTCTGAGAAGCAACCATTAGTCTTGATATGGGATCCTTTCATCGACGAAGGTGATATGATCTTGAGTGCACCGCTGGTTTGAGGTTTGACAGCATGCGGAAGGATCGTGGGTTGCATTACCACGGACGAAAAGGGATTTCCAAAATTGACGACCGAAGTCGCATGTCGATCTATTCTATCACCAATGACTGGTGCCGGTGCCCGTCCATCTCCCCCGGACAGACTAGAAGTTTGACCGAGATGTTGGATTGACATCCGGAGTGTACTCGACTCGTGAACGTTGAGACGGGGAGCGTTCAGGTGTAGATGGTTGGGCGCTATAGGCTAGAGTACAGCTTCCGAGCCTAGGGTGCGGAGCCTCTTCCTTTCTTGACGCGTATCTGGGCATCAAGCGCCGACAGTTTCGTACTGTCAGAGATACTTGTCAGAAAAACGCGAAGGTTCTAAGGAGAACCCAAGGAAGACTCGACTGGACTCTCCGACATCCCATGTTCCGGGAAAAAGAAAGAGGAAAACGCTGAGACGATAGATCAAGAGGATGTCACTCTAGTCATCGCAAGTTCAGCTGTTTAAAAGGATTATCAACTCATGGAGAAATGGATCGGTGGGTTATAGGACGCATCGACATACCTTTTCATCGTCGTGCATGATGAGAGAGATGAGGAAGATCATCGTCTCACGTGGAGGTTCTAGACCAACCAGCTTGGTCACATCCTGTTACGGATCACAGTTGCTGCTTGCCTGTCTCCACCATCCTGCATCAACGGTCAACGTAACGTCGATGGGCTCAGTCTTCTAGTACTGCACACTCAAACTCGCTTTATCACTGGACCTCCTAATCTGGCCGACTATACTGCTCAGGCCCATGTTATGAATCGACTTCAGAATCACAGCAATGACGGATTCTCCTGGAGATGGACTGGGTGTCAGAGCACGGAGATGACGAACTCAATGTAGCAACGCTACCTTCAGCATTGAAGCGCTCAAGAGTGACCTTCCTCCTCACCAACTCGTCACCCGGCCGGCTCCTTATCGTAAACAGACAACGTCAAGTCGACCACCGCCATCAAATTCTGCTTCAACTAAACTCTATTTGCTTCCCTCTGCGCGCGATCTCAGAGTCTCAGAAGACTGACTATGGTCCTCTCACCGTGGTTACTCTACAGCCCAGGTTTACCGAGTCCAAGTGAGCTCCCCCTCCCTGCATACCATCTACTCACTTAGACGACGGCATTCTAGTTTCTCGGATTATCACCCACCACCACGCATTCAGCTCTTTCAAGTTTCCTCCTCGCACTCTCCGCTACCCTCGCACAACCGTGGGCGCTTCTCCGCCATGACACAACACAAGTGACATCGGCACACTGCGTCAGGTGTTCTTCAACGGCGCCGTCATGGCTATCCTCATGGAAAAGCAGCTTCCATATCTTCTCCGCCTACTGGCATACCCATCTTCGGTTACATTTCTTGTATTGGCACTATACGGATATTCGCCTCCTCGTTCACGGCTCTGTTGCTCATCCCGCTCGGTCTCCCTTTTAGTATCAATATCCGGCTACCGTCAAGGGTATCTTCACTCGTCGAGTTACTCTTCTGTGTTATGCCTTATGGGATTAGAATTCGATCTTCTTCCTTTGGGTCTACCCTATGGCATCATCTACTCAACCGAACGGACGTGTAGGCCCTTGTGGATATCTTCCCTTTACTTGCTTCGAATTCTTGGCATATGTACCCATCAGCATCTAAATACGGCGCACCGGAGGTACCAATATACTCAAACCCACGACGTGATGCTTAGGGACGACGCTTCACTAGCGATTGAACACGCTAGGTAAGTAGATCAAGACGAGAGGGCAGACCCCGGCTCGAGTGTGCGCATGGCGATGGTGGGGCCGTCGAGGCCGGACAACGAAGCAGTCGTGATACATGGTCTGTGACGACATGGCTGTGTTGGTGTCAAGATGTTGATGAGATGAAGAGGATCTAAACATAGTGAAGTCGTGCGAGAGCAGTAAGTACAAGTGGAACATTCGAAGCCGAGTCCTCGAGTCACTTACATATTTGCCCAGTATACTCTATACTTAACCGTGCTGTTATTGAAGCGCTGAAGCCAAGGTTGCTTTCTCCCCCACCTCAGAGTCACCCAGATCGAAAGCCAGCTTTACTACGTTGAATATGCAGCACGATGGAGCATCAGAAGGCGATACCGCAGCCGACGCGTTAGCATCGATAGTCTTGGAAGAGGAATCATCCAGTACGTCCCCTTTCCCCTCTTTATTCGCCATGTACTTATTCCATAAGATAGGACCTAGTGGTACTAGTGTCGATGACGACCCATCGATTCGTCCACGACCCTCAGAAGAGTCACAAGAAGCCCAATCACCTCCGACGTCGAGCTCAATCACATCTATGGCCCTAAGATATCGAGCCACCCACGCGCCTCCCAACGAATCTTCATCATCTTCGCCTGCAGATCCTCAAGGAACTGAACTGGTCTCAACCTCAGGTCCATATGCGTCTTCTTCTGCTCCTTCATCTGTATCAATTCCGGAAGCGACACTTCTCACAACCCTACGCACAGATGGGCACACTTCTCCGCCATTGCCGCGATGGCCAACCTCGTCCACGTCCATGTTCATATCGCCATGCGATGTCGGAATGTCGCCGTCACATTTTCATCAGGTCGCTATGGATCGACACAGTGTGTTTTCCCCGTTTTTCTACTCCTATATAGGTTGCAAATTTTACTCTATTCCGCCTCAACACAGTCAGATACGTCTCTAGAGTACATACACCCTCATCCCAGATTCGCAATACACTCTATGTACTTTTTTCATCTTCTTTTTCATCTTCTTTTTCGTTTTCATTTTCTTCCTCCCCCGATTTTCTGTCTTCTGATGGTACAGGAACCTTAGTATACAAAGGCCATTGACACGCTATGAAGTAGAGTAGAGGTAACTTGGTTGTAAAGAGTCCATGCTACTGAGAAAGCCACGAGGACCCGAGCCCAGGTTCAATGCGAGGGCTATGTGAGTGGCTCTCAAGGGAGAGCGGTGGATAGAAAACGCGAGACTGTAAGGATAATCAAGGGAGAGCGGTGGATAGAAAACGCGAGACTGTAAGGATAACTATTAGATAGTGGATGTCACTTGAGTATGTTGACGCGTTCACGTCGTTACGATGTGTGTTGAGCCAAGCAATGGCTCAACGTTTCGACCCCCGACGCCGCCTGAGACCCACCGTCACCCATGTCGACTCGCGTCAAAGCAGGTGTAGAGCTGGATTGTGTTCAGGAAGAATGATAAAAACAGTTTAATAACGGCCTAAATACGGCCTACAGAGACTAGCGTATGTCAACTTCCATGAACGTTCAAAGGGAACCGGTGAGTAGCGGATCAGGTGTGATCACTTTGATAGTTTCAACCATTGTGAGATGGATACGTTTCTTAACCTGGCACATCCCACAGGTAACGGTGTCCTAAAATCCCTTGTGAGACGACGCGAATGCGAAAAATGAAGGCAGCATACCGGAGAAGCATATATAAACACATCATAGAACCTCACGGTGGCGTCGTCAAGGGCTTTGAGGTCCCCATGGGCCTCGGAGACCCCAAACCCCAGGAGGAAGCTCTGTAAAGCACGCTTCTTCTTTTTGAACTGTTCAATATTGATGGAAAGTACACATGAGTGAGGGATGCGAGAAAGGAGAGAGAACAAAAGGGGAGGAGGGAGGAGGTAGGTTGAAAGAGAACATACCGTCTGCATAGCAGCGTCGAAAATTGGTTCGACAACTTTCTCACCACTTAGAATTTTCTGACCGTCAACTTCGGAGACGGTACCCAATGCCTTAGAGTAGTCACAGCAGAATCAGTGAATGAAAGCAAAGTAAAGCGTGAATATTTTACCGTGACACCATCTGCAATCCTGGTCAAGCTCCTGATGACGGTCTGAAAGGTTTCGTGAAGGGCCTGCTCAAGAATGTGAGATCAACATCAAGTCATCAACGTTCAACTTTCTGCCACGATTGATGTTGGTCAATGGAATTAGGACGCACATTCAATTGGGCAGAGGTTGGGGTTTCCTCAGGAAAATTGTTGACTAATTTCTCGAGGTCCCTAAGAGCTTGGTTGAGATGGGGAAACTCTGCAGCTACTTGATCATGTGTTGGTGGCATGCGTGCGTTGACATTGACATGGTGATTGGTGCTTGGGACGATGGAGGAGACATTTGAGTTTGGGGAGAGATTCATCGCAGAGACGAAGAGACTGAAAGAGGCGAAGAGGATAGCGAGAGAAATGGATTTGAACATGGTTAAAGTGGCCGCCGTGGACTTGAGAAACTCGTACAAATGTAATCGAGGCGAAAGGGTGCGGGAAATGAGGGTTGTGTGAAGGCATTACTTAAACGTATGCGTCCTATTCTTGCTCCCGAGTACAGAGTCTGGTGAAGCGGGTGATAAGATATCTGACGCAGTTGGTAAACGACTATCCATGAGTATGAGTAGTCGGAACTTACTGTCAGCAGTCATGTAGAGTAGCCTTGATCGTCTTTCAAGTTGATGATCGCGGCCTCGAAGCGCTCAGGTCGTCCTCAACTGTGTGCCCGACTAGTTGGTCTTGCTCTGATCGCCTCCGGCCACGGCTTCGACGAAACTATATTGGAGGCGAGCGGTGGCGGACCACTTCAAGATCACCATTGATTATTCATTGCTTGGGCATCGACTCCGAAGTTTGATCTTGATGCTTATGGTGACCGGCGCGGCGAGTAAGATACTAGTCATCGCGCGATCACTTTGGCTCTTTCCACCGTGTGCCCAACTCGAACATCTGCATCAATGCTCAGCCGCTGGTCTCGCGATGACAAGTCCCCTGGCCGTCTGAATGTGGTCGAATTTACTTCAATAGCGACAGTGTATTGATTTGAAAGGTCGCCGAGAGGACCCACAGTTTGAGTTGAGAGCCCGAAAGGCATTTACTCTAAAAGGGAGTGATTTACTTTAGGCCGAGTGTTGTCCGCTGAGGGTTGCTAACGTAGATGGAGGATGGTTGGGGGATTCTATAGAAGCGCTTCCGGAAATACGAGGAGACGTCAAGAGAGTAGGGCAGAGCAGCGGTCAACAATGATTTAGGAAAGCTAGAGATACACTGTTTATTGAGTAGACGGGGAAAGCGATACTCGTATACGCATCAGGCAGGGGAGGCGACTTATCGATTTAAAAGTCGGAAGTGTCTACTTATAGGAGTGTCTCCTAATAAGTCCTTAGAGTGCTCCCAGTCACTTTGTCTCGTATGGCCCAGTCTAGCATCAGACTTCCTCCAGCAAGTCATCTGTCAATAGACCAGAGTCGACAGTGGCCAAACCTTCACCGGCGCTTCTTCCTTTCTCCCTCTTCAAGCCGACTTGAAAATGATGATCAGAAGATATGCACATTGAGCAACAAGCTAGAGTATGCCGACGCCAACGCCACTGACTCTCCAGAGCGCTCCCCATGCGCTATTTCCTTGCCAATCACGCCGTCAACAGTTAGAGTAAACAGTGTCTTCGTCGCACACAAGGTGTACAATCTATACCAAACTCGTGCTGATTCCACTGAGACCTTCGTCGCCGGTGGTAATGGCATTGTATTATCCAAACCAATTGCGACATCAATCTTCTCTATGGACCAGGTGGCGGCGCCGTTGGAAATCATCGGTGACGTTTTGTACTCCTACCGCTTTCCTTGTTCGGGGTCAATCAACTCTTGATTTGATTGCTCGGGAAGCCGACTTGATCATGCACAAGCTAGTGCACGTCAATGCCCCTCCCGAAGGGTTCTCAACATGCGCTACGTGTAGGTGGAACGAAATATCAGCTTCATCAACGAGCTAATCAATGATCGCTTACTCTAGATGAATCGTCGAATCGTGGGGAGGGTATGGGCACCCGTGCTAGAAGCGCTGTTCAACGGGTTTGAACGTCGAGGTGTCCAAGAACCGCAGCCTATCCAGCATCCGTAGAGTATACGAACGATGTCAGTAATTTCTCGAATTCCAAATTTCCATCGTCCCATATACCCAGAACTGAGCGTACATAAAAGCCGTGAACTCTCAACGACTCTTACCAGCAAGTTCATCCCAACCTTCAACTCGTCATCAACCTCCACGATGTTCAAATTCCTCGTTCTCACCTTTTTCATCGTCTCGTCCGCCATCTCCGCTTCGGCCGTCCCTTTCTCACCCGCCACCAATGATACTGTCCTAGCGACCCGCACACCAGGTGTATCGACACTCGAAGCAGACATGTCAAGCCTCGTCGATCGTTCTAAGGAATTCGAGGGCGCCGTTGCCAATCTCTCTCCCGGCAAGCTTATTGATTCGGTCCAAATGCACGTACGTAGCATCATCTTCTACATCCCAGCCTTCAATATTCATTCTCGGTTCTCTCCTTCCGGATAGGCGGTCCAGAACCAAGCTGCCGCATTGACCCAGGCGCTGGAGACTACCAAGCAAAACATAAAGGTCGGCTCTCTCACTCTCTGTTGCGTGCATAGAGAATCTTCAGTCTCTTACATTTCATCCGTAATTCCGTCACGCTTTTGCCCTTGAACGTTGAACTCGAACAGGTGGCCGGTGTGCTATCCGAAACCGACAACCTTGCTCTCCGGAAAGGTTTCATGGATATGAAACCGCACCTCGTCTCCGCGATGAAGCTGGTGGGTCTTTGTCTTTGTCTTTGTCCTCATCCTCATCTCGAATGCTCGGATCTCTTCTCTCCCTCCCCTCCCCCCCTCCCCCCACGAGGCTCGAGCTGATACAGTCGTATCTAACCAATCTGTTTGTTTCCGTTAGATGCAACAGTTCGCTCACGGCGAGGCCCTGGAAGAACTGCGCGAAGCCACTGCACAGATTGAAGGACTGGATATGCTTGATGGTAGCGCGGTGCCTAACCCTGTTGTACGTCCGGGGCCGGGGGGGGGGGGNNTTGTACCGCCTCCCCCCCCCCCTTTCCCCGCAAATATACACGATTTTGACTCGGCTTTTCGTCCCTTATGCATCTGTTTCACTGTGGTGTAGGAGCTCATCACGCTGGCATTCACCATCGCTGGGGCCGTCTTTGGTAACATCCTCGGGTCAATATTGGGGGGCTCGCTTCCTTTTCCCTGACCTTTGGTCTCACGAATAATCTGGAGCTGAAGATGATCTTGATACCAATTGTACTTCTGCACTTCATAAGTGACATAATGCGTGTGTAGAGTAAAGGGCTTGGTAGACGTCAGTGGACCAGATTTCAGATATTACAACGCCGTTCAGGTTGCGCAAGGTTAAGGACAGAAGTAGGAGTCCAGTCGCTCCGGACGGGGTTTGTGGGGAACACTGCAAAGAAACAAGCAACAAACGAGATTTTTTTTTTTGATGAAGATTGACTTGACAGGCTATCACGGGCGAGCCACATACACGTATCCCCTCTTCGTTTTCTCAACGTTGTCGTCGGTTATCCCACTTGGGCTCGAGTACTGCTCCGACGGGTGTACCAGAAGAATCACCATCGACACCCCTTGGACGTCACTCAACTTGAACATGAGACCTGATGAAAATGGATCCACGTGCAGTCGTGTAAGTGGGAGTAGCCGCAGATAGTGAAGAGATGGAGATGGAGAGGTACTATAATGATCACCACCAGATTGGTTGAACAGGGACGAAGAGAGATGGTCATTTTGTGCTGAGGTGAACGTAATTGGGATTGAGGTTGTTGTTTGTACCTGCGCAACCTGAACTTGAGCGCCAGGCGAGTCCACCGGCATCGTCGATGATATACCCGTCGAGGCTGATACAATTCGTATCTGGAGCAAGATAGAGTTCTCGAGGAACGGGTGGACGTAGGGGGCAATGGACTCTGGAGAGATCATCGTACGCGGGTGTTATCTGCGCCTTTCAATGGAGCGAGGCAAGTCAGGGGAGACTAGTACTAGAGTAAGGCTGAGCAGCATTCAAAGTCGAGGAGTGCATGACATGATGCATGAGGGAGAGCACCTGGGGGAAGAAGAGGTAGAAAATCGACGGTCGGGTCGTAGCTGGGAATAAGGAACACTCCGTTCACGCGAGGGCGAAAATACCACCTAGTCACAGTGTGTCACACGTTCTTTTCTGAGCAACGTCGGCCAACGACCATGGACACGGACTGGTGTCTCCTCTGCGGCACATATTCTCCCGTACGCATACTCGGCTAGACATCCTGGTATCCCGACTGAAGCTAGTAGGCCGGCCAACCGTACTGCTCGGATAGGTGTAGTCGAGCAGACAGTTTCTATGCGTCGATATCCCAGCGATACGAAGGAAGGTCGTCGGATGGAGGGGGAATTGGTGTCGTAGAGCAGGGAGACGATGAAATTGACGTCGACCCGTCGTCTGGAAGCTCACGACACGGTGGGGCGTATGCGGCATCATCGAACGCTGGGACGAACGATGGTTCATCAGCGTCCTCAACAGCTCCAGAAGAGGCGCCTTCCTCACCGCCAGCGTCTCCCAGCATGAGCCATATCGTAGCTGATGAAGATGAGCACACGTCGAACACATCGCCGCCCCCGAAAAGCAGCATGTTCGACTCTGCGCATGATCTGACGATCTCTTCATCGCAGTTCAACCAAGTCGGTCGAGACCAACACAGTGCGTTTCCCATTTCCTATCAACGTGTCGCCTACTCACACGATTCCGCTCTAGTTTCCCATGTCACCAACCACCACCACGCATACAAGTGCTTCAAGCTACTCCCCCTTCCCTTCCCACTACCATTCTCTCCGTCCTCCACGCTCGCATCCTGGTGGGCGCTTCTCTCCCCCAACACAGCATTGGAATCGCTGCCCACGCGTCTTACCTGGTTCCCTGGTATTGGTACCGCCGTGTTGTCGATGCTCATGAAGGAGGCCGCAACGTGGTGCTTTCCAGTCCTCTCTGTTTTTGTTGTCGCTGCTACGTTTGCCAGCACACTGGAGTTGGGGTCTTCTCATCGTCTTGGGCTACCTAGTGGACTTGAACGCTGAGTATGTCGTTCAGTGGGTACCAGTGCCATTGGGCCTTTTACCCATTGTCTTGCATAGCATACTCTAGTCAAGCTCGCCACCCTATCCTCGCCACCGTTACCTATGTCCAAACCCAAGCCGTCGTTCAGCTTATCCCTCGAGTCCCTCTTCGCTTTCTCGTTTTCCCCCCAACACAACCCCGTCATCTCCACCCTGGTTCCCCGTCCATTATGCCTAGCACACTGACCTCATCCGCCACCAAACTTTCCTTGGTTGGGGTCTTCTAAATCCTTCCCACTTTCTTCGCCGCCATGCATACTCTCTAGTCTCCTCTCGTGATTGGCCAAAACCGATCTTCTCTGCCCTCCAAACTCAACAATTTGACTCGCATCAGGCACGTCTGGATCCTCGAATCCTCGATGCCTTGATGTAGTGCTGGTAACTCGAGTTGACGTCTTCGCCTTGTCTTCGCTTACAGTTGTGTCGACCGCTGTACCCATCGGCTGTGCGTGTATCCCCTCGGCTGCTTGGTTCATCTTTCCTTCCTTGTGCGCTCGTCCCCATTCATTGCTCTCTTTTATCATCTTGTGTACTCCTTGTATGCATGTTCGTTCCTTCCTGTCCTACCTACATTTCTCCAGTCGGCCCGCTTCTTTTATCTTCTATACCCTATATACCCCCGGTCCAATCTCGTTGACCATTTGGTATCTATCTCCCACCTCGTTCTATTGTATGGACTACGTCGATTCGTGGATTCACGGCATGTACCACGCCCTTCCATTGTTTTTTATTTTCACAAATGGAACCGTCTAACACAGACATCTCTTCAACATCCCATCGGCGACATTGGTACCTGATTTTCGCGAAGGGGGATGTCCGTGAAGGTATCCGCCCCAGCGTTGAAGAAAAGCACCAACATCGACTTCCGGAGTCGATACCCTGCAAATGGGTGTTCAACCTTGGATTTGAAGCTTTCTGCCACCGTTCGCCACCAGTAACGTTTATTTGGGAAACGTTGGACCTGTCCAAGGGTCATCGCCGGTAGATATACCCCCTCATAATTGATGCATCCAATCACTGGTGTCGGAGGTTGGGGATGCTTCGCCTTCGCTGAGTTTACAGTGTGCATGAAGTACTTCCAGGAACGCCATGTGTCACACCCTAAACGAGAAAAGCGCGCAAAGAGAAACTTGATTCGATGTGGCCAACATCATTCAGACAGTACAGAAGGGGGAAGTAGTCACTAAAACTTGTGTCTGGGTCGAGTGATCCGAGTCCAGGACGTCAGGCGATGCCTGCTGTTGACTAGACAGTAACACTCTTGATAGAAAATCTAGCGTTGTCCTTATTGCTCATTGCAACTGCTTCTGCAACGAGCTCCAACTAAAGAAAAGATCATGAAGAACCATAGGCAAATCCAATCTTGTATGTGACTTACAGTGTACGCCCCCTTGGTTGTTCCCTCTTTGGCATACATGTACAAGGAGGATCCAGGTATGTCGGGGCTGCTGGGAACGATGAAGCTTGAAATCGCTTGTCAGAGAGACTCCCGGGTACATGCTTAGTATATGAGTTGACTCACTTGAAAAGGGGCTCGCCGAATGTATTTTTAAGAAAAGTGTTGACTACGCGAAATGCGGTGGCTTGCCATTGGGATCCGACACCTGTGCATATAATTGCTCCTTCGGTGAAGTTTGGAGTATTGGTAATCTTGTATGACAAGAAAAGATCCAATCCCTTGGCGTTGTGATTTATGAGTTGCAACCCAGTTTGCCCGAGGTGCACAAAGGAAAACTATAGAGATGGGTCTGCATGCAGCTTATATCAACGAGGATTGTCCACGTACCCCGACCAGATAGGTATCGCCCATCCCCCCATCAGTCGTAAGCTCAAGGGGGGTGCCCGCGGTTGAGAAGATGCGGACAGTGTACTTCTGGGCAGCAGGAGTAAAACCGATTTTGAACCCAGAAGTCGGGTAAGCGAAAAGTCCTTCAGTTGACTCAGCTGTGGTGGTCATCGTTGGGTGCTGGAAACCAGTGGAAGATCTTTGAGGTCCTTTTATACTTGTGAGTGAACCCCTCATCAACGAATGAGTCCAAGAATGCACTTACGCCACCAGGCCCCATATCAAGAGACCAATAGCCTGCAGCAGCGCGCTTTGTGTCAGGCGTTACGGGTCCGGAATGAAATGAAGGCCCGTTTCTTACGCCTCTGGGCTTGCACGGGCGCTTGTCTTAAGTGCCATCACATCGCCACNNCTTTCCTTGACTGTGAGAATAATACCTTCTTACCGTGGGAACCGCTCAAGGTAAGTCTTTTTACATCTCTATCACAGTTCATATGGGGTCTGAGAGTAAAGCCTGTTCTTCACAGTGACTATGGGGCACAGAATGCCAATGATTGAGCCTCCTCCGGAATTTCTGGACCTTGTGCTGTCGAAGGAGCCTCATTGACATTGCTGAGCATGAGAAGGTATCACTGATCGTGGGAACCTCAGGAGTAACTTAGCATGGGAGGCCGCGTAACGTCTCATCTTTCCTCATCCTCCCCTCTCGTCTTTATTCTGAATATCCAACGTGTGGTGGAGATGTTTTGGGGGAAGGTTTGGGGCCTCCTGATCGTGTAGAATATGACTGCAACCGCTCATACAGCTGGCCTCAGCCGACCAAGAATTTTTTTCCACTCGTTACAGGGCTTGTCAAGGGCAATGCCCGCCTCCTCCCTCCTCCCACCCTCAACCCCATCCCCGAAAAGTATGCTTCAAGGATCCAGTACAGGCGCTACATGCACAATACGTACACATCATCTCAAAGAACTAAGATGAACGACGAACGGACGAGTTTTCGGAGAGATATCTCCGTGGAGAAAAATGAGAGCAGTAAGTTTCCCTGCGCTTTTATTGCTCTAAAAACATCACGAATGAGTTTCCATATCATGTGGGCGTACACAGCTGCTGGTACCCCCTTCCTCAACCCTTGTCCAACCATATCCCACCCGCTGGTACCCCCAGAATCACCATCTTCGAAATCGATGATTAGAGAGCCGAAAATATGCGCTAGAGAACAATAAGCATGGC